>JALRMF010000336.1:0-54467 GCA_026120015.1 Dendrostoma leiphaemia | reverse complement strand
TATATTAATTATTAGCCTTTTTTCCCTAGTTATACTTAATTTAATTAAGCATTTATATAAAGAATATAAGTTTATATAAATAACTAAAGGTATTATAAAAAGGCTAAGTTTATTAGTTATTAGGCAAAGTATTGTTCTTATTAAGAAATTAATATTAAAAGTATTAATAATCTTATAAATCTTTAACGCTAGAGAGCTTTAAGTAACCCTTTTATACTTAGTAAAACTCTAATGCATAAGGTTTTTTGTTAATATAAATTAACTGTTAGTATTAGTTTTATTTCTAATTGCTAAAATAAACTTAATTTAAAAGCTTAAATCTTTATTACTAGCTAAAGAGCTGTTAACAAATGCAAAAAGCTTAGCCGTCGCTAGATTAAGGGGAATATATTATAACTCTCTTAATAAGTTACTAAATTGCTATTATAAGCAACTATTAAGCTTTATATAATTGCTTTTATTAGGGTTTTAAATCTAAGCAGCAATAGATAAGTTAAAAAAGGCCTTTAATTAGCAAATTAAAGCAATATAAGCACTATAGGCGCATTACTCTATATATTATTAGGCTTAGTTAGCTAACTTAGGATTAATAAAAATAATTTTAGTGCTTTAACCCTTTTGCTTTAAATTTAGCTTAACTTTATCCATTGTTAATATAGCGTTATTAAAATCTAAAGCAATACTAAAGGAAAGAAAGGTTTTAAGCTTAGCTTTAAACTAAGCCTTTTGCAACTTTTAGTCTTTTAATGTTAAAAAAGCTAATATAGCTAAGATAAGGGTATTATTAGTTTGCATATTAATAAGGTTAAAAGTCTTTAAAGATTTATTAGTAATTAAAAGATATAGGTTATAGGTTAAGGTTAATATATTAAGCTTTTCTTAATAGTAGCCTTAGTATATAGCAAACTAGTAAACGCTTGCTTTAGCAATGCTATAAAGTAGCTTAATTACTTTAATAATAATATTCTAGGGGTATTTAGTCTATAAAGCAGTTAAAACAGCAGCTAGTATAATATATATAAGTTTAGTTTATAATTATAAGTATACTTAGATAATATTGCGTAATAATAGCATTATGCTGCTTTGCAATAATAATAGCGCAAAGGCTAAAATTAACTGCTAGCTAGCATATTAAATTATAAGGGACTACGTTAGAATAAATGCTTTTTCTTTGTTATTATAGCTTTATATAATTAAGCATAACTTTTTAATAGTTTTATCTTTAACTTTCTATACTATATAGGCTTTAAAAATATAGTAGCTATTATGCTTAGCCTTATTATAGCATTTAAAGCTAAAGACGCTATAGTTAATAAAGTTATTTATTTTTTAAGCGTTAAACGTTTTAAATAGCTTGCTTAAAATTATTATAATGCTATTATTCCTTAACTTAATAGCAAAGTTATAGTTATCCTTTTTTTTCTTATTAAAAAGGCGCTAGCTAGCTTATTCTTTAAGCCAAAAGGTTATCCCTTTTGCTTAAGCTTTATAGCAATTATAATTATATCGCTAACAGCACTAACAATATTAGCGGCATTATTAAAAGGCTAATGGTCTTTATCGTTAGTTGCTAAGGGAAAAAGAGAAGCATTAGTATTAAAGTTGCAATAAATAGTCGCTGGGGAAAAAAGAGAAATAAAGGTATTAAGGTTGCAATAGTAAAGTTAAAGGATAGTTGATTTAAAGATAGCGGGCTTGTTAGGCATTTTAAAGGTAACATTATAATTATTAATAACTGCAATCTTATAAGGCCCCTGCTAGCTATCCTTCTCTCGCTAAACCTATATTTTACTTTAAAGTAAAAGCTTAAGCACATTTATAATAAATAGTTTATTTTAAGTATTAAGGGCACTTTTTACTTAACATTTAGCTGCTGCCTTATATAATGCTTTTATAGCCTTTTATACTGCTTTAGCTCTCTTAACAGTTAATAGCGATAAAGCTAAATTAGTTATTATATAAGAGTATGCGCCAAAAACAAAGAGGGTAAAAACAAGCCTATAGGGTTTAACAGTATCATTGATGGCTTTAAAGGCCATTTGCAAAATTATTTTGTTAAATATTATATTATAAAGTTTATTATATAAGATATTAAAGGCTTGTTAGAGTAGAGCGTAGTATTATTTCAGCTTGCTAATTAACTAATAGGCTTTAATAAAAACCTGTTTATACATGATTCCTATTAGCCTAGCTTTTAATTTAAACTCTATAAAGGCAAAAATTAGTGTTAGCGTTGTATATAATTACGTTAAAAGGTTTTTAATAGGTATTAATCTATAATAGGCATAGGGCTTTCTAAGTGTTTTTAGCTAATAAAGATAAAAGAAAACAACTGTTATAGAAAGCTATTAAGGAGTTTAAAATATAAAGAATAGGGCAACTTTTGAGATATATAACGTCTGCGAGGATTTTGTAATTAAACTCACAGTTGTTTTTTAAGGTAAACTTAAAGCGCTAAGGGGCATTGCTATATAATTAGCAATAGTAACAAAACTTTTTAATTAATTATAATATATCTTTATCAATATTATTATAACTAGCCTTTTTAAGCAGCTAATAAAGTTAATACGTTGCTAAGTAGCCAAAGCAACGATAAAGGCATTATAGCTTTATTTCTATAAGGAAGACGCCTATTTATTCCTTTTTACTTAAAAAGAACTATAGGTGGCTCTATTTGCGTATAATAAGGATGGTTTTGTTATTATAAATAAGTTAGTTTATTAGATTGTTAAATTAAACGCATAGGCGGTCTATATCTGCAAGGCAAAGTAAAAAAAGCATTAGAGCATTTAGCATATAAAAGTTAATGCGTTTAATTAAAGTGTTAACAGTGATAATTTTAATTAAGTTTACTATTAATCCCTTGTTAAATTTAATTAAGGCTTATTCTATTATTAACTTATTAAGCTTAATAAAAGAGTTTTTTTATTATAGGGCAAAGAATTGTTCTTTTTTAGCTATAGATACCCTTGCGGCACCTATATTGGGTAATATACTTTAGAATTATAACTAAGTATAGCAGTTTTTAATAAGGAATTATATAGCGTTTATATTAAAGCTATTAGCAAAATAAACATTATTGCTAGTAAGGCGGTATAGAAAGCCTTGGTTTGCAAGCCAAATAAAGGCTTTAGTCTTTTTCTTATAATTCTCATTATTGTTGTTAACCTTATCTTTCAGCTATATTTAGTTTACTTTATTATTTTTATAACTTGCTAAGTATATTTTAAAGCTATTAGGGTTATTGCTGTTAAATTAGCAGTTGGCAATAAACTAGTTATATAATCGATTGCATTCCTTTTAAGAGTGTTTTATTAACTAATAACCTTTTTTGCTATATATATAGCATTTTTTCTTCTAAGGCATATGCCGCTAAAGAGAGCGGTTATTGTAATAGTTGCTACTATAGCCTTAGAAGCCGTTATGCAGACAAAAGCCGCTATAAGGGCTGCTGCAAAAGCCTTTACCTTTGCTATAGTTATTGCTATAGCAGCAGTTTAAATAATATTAGTTATTTGCTTTGTTAGCAGTTAATTGCTATTATAGACTATAGGCAAGGTAAATCTTAATTAAAGAGCATAGGTTGAAAAATAGCTTTTTGCAGGTAATAGCAGACTTAAAAAAAGCATATTTAAGTTTATATACTCTATAGCAAGCTTTGATTACTATAGTCTTAAGTGCTTATTTGCTTGTGTAATTTAGTCTTAAAGTATATTAATATAATTATAGCTTATTAAGCAAGATTTTAAGAACTTTGTAAAGGTTTTTTCCTTTATTCTGCTATTTAATTTTATTAAAGGTTATTAAGGTTTAGTTTATATAATAGTAAAAATAGTTGACTTTTGTATTAAAATGCCGTTTAATTTTAATATAGACTTTTGCAAATGTATTAAAATAGGTAATATAGCTCTTATAAAATCGTTAAGCATGGCTGGTTAAAACTTTTGGAAAAATGGCGTAAAACTAGCTAGGCTTAATTTAAGCATGCTAGCAAAGACTAAAGAAGGTTTTAAGCTTGTTATTTAGTAGATTATATAGCTTGCTTATATACTTTTAATTTAAGCTATATATTTTTATAAAGCTAGTTAAGGTTTAAATATTAATATAGTTATTTAAATACTTAAGTAAAGAAAGGGTTTTATATAGGTTATATTGCTAGAGATTATAATAGTATATAAGCGGTTTTGGTACTAGGAATAAGGTATTATATAATATATATAAACGGTTAAAAGGCAATAATTGCAGTTTTATTGTATAGTTTATTAAAATTAACGTAAAAAGGCTTTGTTTTAAAGATAACCTTAAAGGGTTTTATTGTAGGTGTAACTAAAAGAGCACCTTTAAAGAGTTTGGTTATAGGCATTGTATAGTTTATTATATGTGTAATAGGGATGATGGTTGCAAAGGGTTTTGTTGCGGTTGTAATAAAGGTAATAGTAGTAAAGGGCTTTATTGCAAGCTATTTTTTAAAGCTTTTTTAACTTGGGAATATGCTAAGGGTTTTTTAATAGTTTATTATATACTATTTAGTTATTTTTGCTAAGGCTTTTTTTAATAGATTTAAGGCTGTTGCTAAGGTGTTTTGTTTTTATTGTAAAGGTTAAAGAGGTCTTAGTAGCAAGATACCTTATTATTGTTTATAAGCGCATAACCTTAGGTTAAGTTTTAGATTTTAAAGCTTAATTAGGTTTTATTTAAAAGGTTTTTTATAGGCAGCAAGGGCTATTAAATATAATTTAATAAGAGCGTTATTTTGCTTAGTGTAGACTTTATTTTAATAAAGGATTTACTTAAGGTTATAGCGCAGATTAAAGGGGATAGCGTTAAATATATTAGCGGTTTATCTATTAAAATCTTTATAAAAGTAATAAAAGCGGTTATTATTATATTACTTAAGATAGGTAGCAATTGCCTTAGCAACTGTTATATTTAGGTATATTTAACTAGCGCTTAGCTATATCTTTTTATATTAAAGGCAAGCGTTAAGTAAAGGCTATATTATTTAAAAGATTTTAGTTTTTGCTAAAAGGTTGCTTAATATTAAAATAGGCTATTAAGCATTGTAAACCTAGTTAAATATTAGGGTTTTTGTTTCTTTAACTAAGGGATTGTTTAAACTGCTGGGATTAGCTATATTAGTTTAATTTAAGTTATTTAATCTAAGAGATAAGGATTTCTAAGATAAATATAGCATAATAATAAGATGCAAAGGGTAAAAAGTAAGGGGAAAATTAAGTTATTATATATATATGTGTATGCTTAAAAATAAAGTAAAAATAAATAGGAAAAGAGTTAGAATGCAGTGTAGAGTGCTTTAGGGTTGCTGATGTATTTATTTATATATATGTTATTAGTGTTTTTGTTATATAATAGAGATGGGAAAGATTGTAAGATTTTTGTAAAGGCAGAAGCATTCAATGAAGAAGTCTGCTGGTTGATTGCTTATCGTTGTAACTTTATAAAAGGTTTTAGTATTTCTATATAAAATTAATTATTTTTTTAAGAGTATAATATAGTATTAAATAAGCTGCTAGCGTTTATAGGAAGGTTTTAAAGTTGTTTATATATTATTTTATATTATAGATGCATTAAAAGAGTTGCTAGTAATAACTTTTGCTAAAGTTTTTTAATTATCTTTAATAGTTAAAAAAAATAGCTTTTTGCTAGTGATAATTTTACTAAAGTCTTTTTGCAAGCTGTTTGTTGTTTTTTATTAAAAGTATAAAGCTTATTATTATAAGTAATATACTTTTTTTAGGGAACGTTGCAGCAGTTTTCAAAGCAAAATTTGTTTCTTTTACTTTGCTATTTATAGTTAACTATTTAACTACTAATCAATGTTGGTAAATTAATCTTTATATATAAAGAGGTTTAAATAGGGGGTGAAAATAAGTGTATTTGGTATTGTTGTTAATGATATTTAGCAGAAGGAATAGAAGGGAAACTATCGTTATATGCTAAAGGGATTAGGCGTATATGCGTATGGTCTCTTCCAATTGCCGTTGGGCCAAATTGGCCCAGCTAGCCATTTGGCCAGCTGGTTCCTTCTGGTGGCCGTATGCCTCCGGTCCGAGGCGGACCAGGCTATTGCTATAGCTATCAACCTACAGCGGCCTCCACTTGCTCAGACACGGCTGGGAGGACTTGAAACAGAGGCTAAGTAGTGGAAGTTTCATAAACATAATAAATACATTGAGGAATTCGCCGATGATCAAAATCACCTCGAGAGTATCTTTACTTTCCAATGTCACAAGGTCCAAGGTTGGCCAACACCGTCGCGTGGATTTAAATGATGCTCTAACGACTGAGATCAACGACATGATTGAGGATTCTCAATCCAACGAAGTCAGCTCACAGCGAGTGTAGTGTATCACCCAAACTTTGTTTACAAGAACAGCTTATGAAGCAGACCGAAGATTGAGGTACCACTATGGTGTAGCGTTTTGTTGGTAACGATATATGTTCAAGTTGTGCTCATCTCGAGTCAGGCCACGTCAATTCTCAAGCACAGGTGTATTATATCACGGCGAACATAATAAGTAATAGAAGGTGCTTAATGATCTCGCAAATCTACCAAGATTGACAATATGGCCGATGTTTTGAAGCGGGAAAGTCAAGCCGCTTGGTGCAGAGGAGTGATTCTCAACCCGCCAAATCAAAGGTCGGAAAGCAATGCTCCATAGCCCGCACATTCATCCTCTATATACTGACTTGGTGGATACCTTGAGAAAATAGTATGTATTGGCAGGGTGACACATGAGAGGAGAAGATATTCAACGGTTGAACCACGAAGAAGGACAGTTTTCGTTATCTGAGTGATGGAAAACCTCACAGCAGTGGCCTATGTTACACCAAACACCGGTACTGAAAACACAATCAATTTGGGGAAGATGATGCTGACCCTAGCGACTCATGCTAGCGATAGATATTCTGGACCCGCGTTTCTCTGCCGAGCCGAGGCCGCGAGGCATTTTGGAGCTACTGTACGAAGTAGCTTGGCCTGCTGACACAGCACACGTAAATTTGGACGTCCGAAACAAAATTGACATCTAGGTATGACCGAGAGGCGACCGAACGAGCAACGCGGAGAGCAATGAATGCACTGATGAGATGTTCCTGCCCAAGCACACTCTGGAGAACACGCCAGCGTCGTTGCCGTTCTGGTCTGCAAATCTATATCCCGTAATCTCAGTAAGATCCATGCTCCAACACCCGCACTGATGATGCCAAGATCGAGAACGCCCGTGTATTGTAGGATGCAAGTCGACTGTAGGCAGTGGAATAACGTCTCGGAAATTCCAGGCCGGCACGTGGGCTCGCCCATTTTGATTCGAAAGCCGTCTTCAGCAACCGCGTCCCTTGGGAATGCGGCGGATGACGGCTTGCTGCGTGCAACGAGATCCACCAGCAGATCCACCAGCAGATCCGGCTGAAAGGGTCCTGGCCCCTACTAGTGAGATTCCCTGCTGAACACGGTCACGACACACCGTAGCCCTCCAGGTCTATTAAGCTTAACCCCGCATTAATTTCAAGATCATCTCTCTCCCAAAGCGGCGCCGTCTCCGAGCGAGACCTTGTGGATTTCACACCATGCGGCGGCGCTAGAAAGCTGGGGTAATTACACCGAAAGACCGGAAAACCCGGAGAGCGTTCATGCACAAGCATATAGTGCCCTTCCCGGAACTTGTGATTGTTGATGATGTTGGAACTTCCCGTGCTGTCTGGCCTTTCTGTGACGGACGAAGATCTTTTGGAGTGCTAAGACCAGGCTCCTTCTCCACCAATTTCTGATGATGGCGGCCAGGTTCTTGACAATCCTCCTTGCGGGCCTTCTTTTGGCCGTTGCGAGCAGGACAGTGGAAGCCGCAGATTCCGGCGAGGTTACTTTTAATGGCGACAATCGATTCCTATTTGACGTGGATGGTAATCATATCAGCGCCTATGCTCTGAAGATATACTGTGAGTCTAGCCTTAGACCGACCCCTACGTTTGATATGCTTTGGTGACTGACAAACTCAATATTCCAGACTTCGGTAAATTCAATCCTTTCGGACTCCGTCCAGGATGAACTTGACTGATAGGGCTGACACCTTGCTGCAGAGAGCAAGTACTACGCATACGGTCTGGACTTCACTCAAGCCAATGGTCTTGAGTCGCCTCTGATCTCGTATTCTTCCGTGGACCTGGTCAATTGGTCCGTCATTCCTGTCATAGCATTCACTTTTTATATGCGCGACGTCTTCTCCAGCATCTGACTCCAAACGTCTTCTAGGAAGTTCGAAGGCGTCCTGTTGGAGGTCAGCGGCGGCCGTCCTCATGTCATCTATAACGCAAAGAGTCAGAAATATGTGCTTTGGTCCAACTTGGGCACCGGATATACGGTCGCCACATCATCGGCCCCAAACACGCCATTCACTGTTGTCGGGACAGCGGCTTTGGATCCCCAGTTCGCGGCTCTTCAGCCCGCAGACGAGTCCGTGACGGTAATAGGTACGTTAGAGGAGTCGAGCATTGCAAGGAGGCTTATGTGGTCCCCACTGACCAAATTTCTCAGGTGACAACGCGTACCTAACCTGGTCCGTCCTGAACTTTATGGACCCCCGAGCGGGAAGTCTCTGGCCGCCGGTCTTCCAGACATTACACATCTCGCCTTTAACAGATGATTTTGTATGTATACCTGTCTTCGCAGTCCGGTTTCCACCATGCAACCTTTCACCTTCTGTTCCGACCTCATCTTTCATCTCCAGGTACTGATGTTTCGTAGTTGAACACAACGCAGACAAGCACCAACGTGACTTCGGCCGCATTCGATCTTGTAGATCAGGAGGCCGAGTCTCCGGATCTGTTTGTGCGCAATGGCATTTACTGTAAGCCCGATTCAAACGCGATGAGGTGACTGCCATAATACTATACTGAGACGTGTCCAGATGTTGTGGCCAGCAACACCTGTGCATTCTGCTCCGGAAGCATCGGCCTGGTGTATCGGTCTTCGTCCCTTTCGGGGCCCTGGGAGCGCGACATAGTGGGCGCGTTCAGCTGTGGAGGCCAAGTCGAGGGTGTACTCCCCTTGACGGACCCTGCAACAAACGAGACAACTTACGTCTGGCACGCCACGACAACTCGTAAGTGATGAGCTGCTCCCTGTGCCGTATGGACAAGTTGCTAATGTGGGTCGCGATGCAGCCGGCGGACCTCGCATCAGCTTCTCTGGCCACTTCTTCCAGCCACTCCGCTTCAACGATGATGGCAGCGTCCAGGACCTGGACTGCACACCTGGGGCTCAGTACACCACCGGCCTCACACTGGGTGACGGCACGCCGGACTCCGGAGCTCTGACCACCGCCACCGACCTGTCTCCGAGATTCGCTGGTGTAAGTTATGCCGCCTGAGATATGTGTGTGCAACACTGCTAACATGCGACTGCACAAGTACCAAACGGTATGCGATAGTGATCTCTTCCAGCGAGTGATCCAGACTTGGACCAACTCCAAGGCCGGATTACTCAGCTCAGTAACTGTCAACATCGCCGCGGGCAACCAGTCGAACGGCGTTCAGATCGTCGCGTTTCGGTTCAGCACGCTCATGGATCTCGTCGGACCTACGTGAGTTTGGACCATCCGGGAGGAGCTCCGCGCCGATCTTCCAGGCCTTGGTCTAACAATGTCTTTAGGTACAAATTCGAGCAGCTTGGCTCTGCCACGTTCACGTCTGCCCAGATCGGCACCTCGTTCAAGGCCCTGCGTGTCCCGCTGAACACCACCGTTGCGCAGGGGGACAACCTCGGATTCTACATCGCTGAGGCCACCGACTCGTCTTCGACGTCGGGCCAGGGCTCCACGAACTTGATACCATACTGTCATCTGGAGTACAACAGCGGGGCTCCCAACGGCTCCGAGACGCCCGCCGGGCAAGTGACCTACCAGCAGGGCGCTGGGCAGAACTCGTTCCGCGGGCTGCAAGGCACTATCTCCCCTGTCCAGGTTAGGGAAGGGAGAGGCGTCAAGTTTTTCTCAACAGTTGTCTAGACGGCCGATTTTACTACTGCTTTACTAGAGTAGACCACTGTGACATTTTTAATCATATAAAATTCAACCTTTCAAAATTTCGTTACCATGTTGATGTGTTCTAGGACTTGCCCCGACCTCCAGACAGTAGAGTCTAGCTGAGTCGTTGCTTGTTCTTACGCCATAGACCAACGACACCCAAAAGTGATCGGTCACTCAATCTCCGTTATAGTATAGTGGCTAACATTCTACATGTTCAAAACCCCTTAATGCCTTGTGGCGCCTGGGGTGCGGATCCCATATCGGAGTTATCAGTGGTCAGCCTTTGTTATGTGGTTTTACCTTTTTTTTAGCTTGCTGATAGCGCACTGCCCGGGGTGTTTTCAGGCAGCTCGGCAGCTCGGATGTGCTGATGAGTTTATTAAGGGGCGTGGATGTTGCTTTTTCTGACCCTGTTTGTTCGTCTTGACGTTGCACTGCGCTAAACGGCTGTGAGGGAGGGGGTTCGACCTCCTAGTGTCGCCCGGAATTTGATGCATAATAATTCTTGGAGGGGCCATGTTCTGACGCATTGGTGGCCCATGGTCTTGAAAGTGAGAAAAGAACGGGCGCCGATTCCATTTTATGGGGTAATGAGGGCGTAGATAGTTCACCATCTTTTAGTGGTCACGGTGCCTTTTTGCCCTCGCTCCCTGTTGTTCTGAAATTTCTTCTTTTTCTTCTTTTTTGGTAGTCTCCCCGGAGGATGGGGGGGGGGTGGTGGTGCCGCCACGCCCAACCTCGGAAGCCATCCGTAGCCACAGTACTAAGAGGTAAAGAATGCGAAGGTATCGCTCGAAATCCAGACTCATCGACACTTACGCATGTACCCAAGGAAGGCGACTAAGCAATAACTGTGCGTGTGCATTGTACGTCTTCAGGGCGAGGCGGGCCGCGCCGTGAGGCTCAGGAGTCAAGACTTACACGCCGTCCCCAACCCGGCTGCTCGGGTCCGATCTATCCCCACATGCAGCACCTACTTACTCGAGTAAACTTTCGTACCTTCCCTCGCTTCTCAGATTTAGTATCGAACCGCCATTGTCACAAACACTTAGATTGTTTTTGCTTTGTTTCACTCAGGAAAAGCCACGTTAGCACCTCAATCGGAGTACGATGCAAGAACTCGACATCCTCATTCTTGGTGCCGGCTGGACGGCAACTTTCCTCATCCCGCTGCTCCAACAGCAACAGCTCCTCTTCGCGGCCACCACCTCGGACGGACGCGACGTAGCTGGCTCGTCCACACTCAAGTGGAAGTTCGACCCCTCCGCCTCCGAGGCAGACCTCAAGGCCTCCTTCGAGACCCTGCCCCGCGCACGGCACGTCCTGGTCGTCTTCCCGCTCAAGGGCGAAGGGCAGAGCAAGCTCCTCACGAAGACGTACACGGCAACGCACGGCGGGGATGGCCACTTCCGCTTCATCCAGCTCGGCAGCACGGGGATCTGGCAGTCCGACCCGGCGCAGAAACCCTGGCTGGACCGCAAGAGTCCGTACGTGAGCACCGAGGCGAGGGCCGCGGCCGAGGACGAGCTGCTCGGGCTGGGAGGCTGTGTGCTGAACCTCGCGGGCTTGTGGGGCGGGCAAAGGTCCCTGCGGCACTGGGTTGACCGCATCGCTACGACAAAAGAGGCTGTCAAGGAGAAGACCTGTGTGCACATGATCCACGGTACGGACGTGGCCAGGGTGGTCCTAGCCGTGGTGAAGAAGAGTGACAAAGGTGAATGGGACACGGTCGGCCGAGGCCAGAGATGGATGGTCACGGACGGGTTTGTGTATGACTGGTGGAGTCTGTTTGCGGGGTGGGCTGAGGGTCAGAAGAACGAGGGAGCGAACATAGACTCGGAACCCACCAAGCAGGCACGATGGGTCTACGAGCTGATGGAAGAGCAGGGCGTGAGGGCCCTGCCGAGACCGATGGAGGCTCTGGGCCGATGCTACGACTCGAGGGAGTTGTGGCAGAGGTTGGGGGTCACGCCCCTCAAGGCAGGACTTGGGCTGTAAGCTTCACTCAGCGACTGGTCGTGGCTCGCAAACTCTCCGCGGAAAGCAGTCACTTCTATGTCATCGACCCGATGGCTTGGAAAGCCGACACGGCTTGGTGGTCAGATGGCCAGATGACCACATGATCCGCACCCACAAAAATGGTGTCGGTCACGTCAAGCCCTCCACTTGCACCCCACGCCCGGCGTCCATAGCCCCGTGGGAAACTACGGGCGGTGTACTGGTCAGCTCTCAAAGACGACGATGTTCTCCATATCCCGCAACACTTCGACCAGTCATCCGACCAGTCATCCGATCAACCATTCCGTCCCAACAGATCCCTGATGTCCATGACCAACGCCGTCAAGACTTGGCGTCCGAGCCGAAGCACCCTTGACCCAGAAGAGCACACCACCCACCCAAAGCCGCCATACAGCTGCCGCACTGCCGGCATCGGCAGCATCGTAACAGAGGATCGCACAGAGTTACAGAGTACGACGTCTCTGCCGAGGCGTGCAGCGGCTAACTCCAACAATGCATATACACGCACATACACAAGCGGAAACAGCCTTGGAAGTCATGACGTCTATCCGGTCCTGGCCGCCCCGCGCCAACGCCAACGACGCCTCTTTTGCACATCACCAGCGTGAACCGCATGCGCAGCTAAAACGAACACTTGTGGTTTGTTCAAAGACTTTTTAGCCTCGCGTCATTGACACGCGGGTTGCCGATTGGCGGACAGCAGTTCCAGTACCCGCGTACCGATTTACCACACCCACGCTAGTCTTCCGGAAGTTGAACGTGGGATCGCGCATGCGGCCTACCATTGCCAAAGCTGCAGACACTCAAGAGGTAGGAAAGTATACCCTCGCGCAGCACAGCATACAATCGATCGCGGGGTACCAAGGTCCAGCCCAGTCGAAAGTCCAGATGCATTATCGTGCAGGAGACTCTTTCTCCCCAACCTCCCCGCCACATAGCTCGTTGTGCAAGAGTCACCTGCATCCTGGTGTGGTGGCTATTCACGACGTTTCTCTAAACCACACAGATACCCAACGGGAGAGGAGCCACCTCTCTTCCGTGCCCCTCGCGTCTCTTATAAACCGCCACCGTGGATCCCATATCCAGCGACGAGGCCACCATCCCCCTCCTCGACATGGCTAGCCACAGCGAGCCCGAGCCCTACCGGGACAATGCCGTCGACCAAAAGTCCCCCGTAGTGACGCCCACGCGCATCGAAGCACCGGGCGCCCAGGATGCCGACTACACGTCGCGGTCGTACTCACCCGCGACGGTTCTCGCGGACCCGGCCCTGGAAGGTTTGAGTCTGTACGACAAGAAGTGCGTGCTGGTCAACCGCGAGATCGACGCCATGGGGATGGGTAGGTACCAGTGGTACATCTGGGCCCTGTGCGGGTTCGGATACATGTTGGATCTCCTGTGGGCCCAGGCCTTCGGGCTCGCGCTGAGTCCGCTGCAGCAGGAGCTGGGGTTCGGCAACGACGAGAGTGGAAACATCTCTACCAGCTTCAACGCTGGACTGACTGCTGGAGCTTTCTTCTGGGGCGTTCTGAGCGACGTGGTTGGTATGTCTTGGTCTTTGCCCTTTGGTGCTGTTGAGCGAGGAGGCTCCGTCGGCTGACTGGTGGTGATGTGCTTGTCCAGGGCGAAGGTGGGCCTTCAACTTGACATGCCTCTTCTCCTCTGTCTTCGGACTGTGCCTAGGCGCCTCCAACAATTACACGACCTTTCTGGTCCTCACGGCATTCGTCGGCTTCGGCGTGGGCGGTAACATCCCCATAGACACAACAATCACCCTCGAGTTCATCCCGCAGAACAAGCGCTTCCTCCTCGCAGTTCTCTCCATATTCCAACCCATCGGCGTGGTCATCTGCTCCGCCATCGCCTTCGGTTTCATCCCGACCATGTCTTGCAGCCCGAACTTCTCCGAGACGGACCCCCTCCCCAGCTGCTTCAAGCCGGGCCTCGCGCCGGGCGCGCCCTGCTGCAGCCGCAGCAGCAACATGGGCTGGCGGTACCTCCTCTTCACGCTCGGCGCCATCACGATTGCAGTCTTCTGCCTGCGCTTCTTCGTGTTCCGCTTCCGCGAGAGCCCCAAGTTCCTCATCTACAAGGGCCAGGACGCCGAGGCCATCCGCGTCGTGCAGCACATCGCCAAGACGAACAGGCGCGAGTGCCGGCTGAGCCTGGCGACGTTTGAGGCGCTCACGGGCGATGGCGACTCCTCGATTGGCGCAGAGAACGGTCAGTTCGGGGCGTCGAGTCGGGTCAGCACCGAGGCCGGACAGAGGACGCGGGTGGCGTTCAACCGCACGCTGAGCGGGAACGTGCTGAGCAGTGGAGTGAACACGTTCAAGAGGATAAAGCCTACCAAGAAGAAGGCGGCGGCCTGGACGGATCGGTACATGATGCTGTTCTCCAGCCCGGGCATGGCGAGGCTGACAATTCTGGTGTGGCTGACGTACATCATGGACTTTTGGGGCTTCACTGTTGCTGGTAAGCCATCATGTTCCATTCTCTCGTAGACATAACCAGGCCATGTACTAACCACGATGCGTCAAGGCTTTTACCTCCCGCGCATCCTCGCCCTCAAGAACGGCTCCGCCAAGGAGTCCCTCTCCTTCACCTACGCCTCGTACATCTACACCTACGCCCCGGGCATCCTGGGAGTGCTCGCGGGTGCGACTATGTACCGCGTGCCGCGGTTCGGGCGCAAGTGGACCATGACGCTGTCCAGCGCGCTGATGGGCGTCTCCATCATCCTCTTCTCGACCGTCGACAGCGTCGCCAAGAACCTGGGCCTCTTCACCCTCGAGTACTTCTTCCAGTCCATGTTCAACGCCGTGCTGTACGGCTGGACGCCCGAGGCGTTCCCGGCCCCCGTGCGCGGCACCGCGTGCGGCGTCGCCAGCTTCTGGGGCCGCCTGTTTGGCATCGTGAGCCCGCTCATCGCCCAGACGCTGTACGGGAGCAGCACCAAGGACAATGGGAACATCAATGCTGTGCTGTATCTGGCGGGAGGGGTCACACTGGGGTGTGTGGTGAGCACGGCGCTGTTGCCGACCGAGAGGCTGGAGTCGACGGATGGGAAGTCATGAATCTGGGCGTGGGAGAGGTGTTGAAGAGATAGACACCGGGGGGGGGGGGCGGAGTATTTCATAAGGTAATCGGGAGCTAGCGAGCATGTATAAACTCATCTGACGGAGTGCCCGTAGCAGGGCCTTTCTTTATATTCAGCCCTAGCTTATGGTGTGGCAGGCGAGTTCCTTGCAGTCCTTGAATCATGACCAGTAATACTACCTACAGTAGTTTTGGCACCTATCCGGAGAAAATGCCGAAGAAGCAATGACAGCCTCGCTGGCGTGGGGGTTTTTGAAAAGACAGTACAACGTACTAAACGTGGACTGCTTTACTATGAAATGTTGTGGTGATGAGATTTTACAAGAGATAACCGAGTGACCCATAGAGACAGAGCATTTAATACCACGAGATTTACTATCGCGGGATGGCATGGGTCATAAAATCATAGGCCCAGGCCAGGAGTGGAAGGCAATTCAGGTGTCGGTCAGCAAGACCAAAAGCATTTGTTATGAGAAATAGAACCCATCAGAATGACGACGTTGGAAGTGTATACCTAGTCTTTGTTCACGAATTCTAGTCGAACACATAAGCGCGCATCTTTGCCAGGAGGCGCAACTGCATCAGGGAAATTTAGGTTTTGCAGGTCAACGAAAGTATCATATTCAATCGACTTGCTATCAAATTGTAATATTGTTTTGTACACGCAATTCCGAGACAGAAAGGAAGTGCTCTGCCGTTGACAAGCCCCACCAGCCCATTCTTTCACCCTCAAGCCCCACACCTCCACACCGTAACGAAATCGACTTGCAAGAGTCCATCATACACTCTCAAGGCTTCTCCCAGTCCAACTATCGGATTGCTGCGTGGTGGTTTTTGGTTTTAGTATCAGATTCCTCAGCACCAATCCCCAAACGCCAGAGCAGTAGTTGCATTCTGATTGATGCGCCCCTCTGCACGCCGCTAAACTGTGAAGACATCCGCTCAAGCAGCAGCGGCCGGCGCAGTGGTGACTTCGACCTCAGGCATTTTCATGCCAGTACCACCGAGGTCGGTCTTCCTCGCCGTCGGGTTCTTGGTATAATAGTCGGAGATGGCGGCCTTGATGCCGTCCTCGGCAAGCATGGAGCAGTGCAGCTTGACAGGGGGCAGACACAGCTCCTTAGCAATGTCGGTATTCTTGATCTGGGAGGCCTTATCCAGGGTCATGCCGCGGACGAGCTCGGTCAGGTAGGACGAGGAGGCGATGGCACTGCCGCAGCCGAAGGTCTTGAACTTGACCTCGGAGATGGTATTCGAGTCGGGGTCGACGCGGCTTTGGTGTGTGAATTAGCATATATGCCAAGAGGGTTTTGAGAGGCTGTGAGCAAGGAGGACAAGAGAAATGGGGAAAATAACTCACATCTGGATCTTCATCACGTCGCCGCATGCCGGTGCGCCCACGAGGCCAGTTCCCACATCACCGTCGTTCTTGCTCATCGATCCCACGTTTCGTGGTCGAGAGTAGCTGCGATGTCAAGTTAGCGGATGTCCGGAATCATCGGCACTCGGGGAGGCGATTCGAGACGGGTGAACACATACTGATCGAGAACCTTCTCGTGGTAGGATCGAGTTGCGGTGATAGGGACTGCGGGTGCGATTTGTCGTGGTGCGCTGAGGATGGCTGGGCGGATGGGGGTTGCGAGGGCGCGCCTCGAGGCGACTCGGAGTCCTCTGGAGAGCATCTTGTGTAGTTTGTGGATGATGCTGCAGGTGTGTCTGGCTTTGCTCAATTGCCGCGGACGTGCAGCTGATGATGTGGTTGTTGCTGAACGTGTGTCGTAGGTACCGTGAGTTGATGTCGATGGTGGGTGGGTGGATGAGTGGATGGTTGTTGTGGTTGTTGTAGGCTGTGGAGGAGACGAGAATGAAACAGAAATGGCCGAGTTCAAATGGGGTGCGAAAGAAATCGCCACGAGCAGCGATGAAGTCACTAACCGAACTCGGAGAATGGTCGGCCGCGGCCTTTTACTGCGGGCCAGCCGAGCCCGTACAAGGAGCTGGAAAGGAAGGCGGTCGGCGATAAGATGAATCAGATAACTCGCGTTTGACGTGCATTTCAAATCCAGCCGTCCTCGTCCAACGCTCAGTCCTTTCGCTAAAGAATGCGCCTATCGACCCCACTGTGTATGGTAGACCGAGCAGGACCGTGTTATAGCAGAACTCACCAATGCATCAAGTGGTGAACTTTGTTGATGTCGATTTTGCAATATGTGGGCAGGGTCGTCCTTTAATCGTCATCAACGGCACAAATCAAGATGACGCTCTACTCGTGGGATCCCGTCTGTCCTGCAGTATGACGAGGCAGCTGTTTGCTAACAGTGCCGCTATGGCCCGGTATGAGGAACTGATAGTGAGTGGTCTGCTGCACCCCACAATCTATGATTCATCCTCGGCAGGCACCCCCAGCCAGCCGGGAGCGCGCTGCAGTCTCCGTGCGCTGTGTGGTACAACGTACGCACCACAGTACAAGTGCCTTGGTAGTGCAAAACGCGGGGTGGTCGCGTCTTGCCCCTCCAACTTACGGGGTATTGCCGCCTGGAGCTGATTCACACTCCCTGCAGAAGCTCTCTGCCGACGTAATCATAACTGCAGTCAACCACCTTCATTACCCCTTCCTCTCGGCCTGGCACTTGTTTTTTCCTTATCCCAGCGGCCCTTGACAAAATTGGTGTCAATTCCTTCCTTGCCCAAGACAACGCTTAACATGGCGTGCACACACGTAGAAAATCTAAGTGAGGCACACATTTTTGGGTTGCGAGGATGACCTGCCTGATCATGTTGTGTACTGACTGCAGTAACCAGACCTCTCGCCCCCGACGCCTCACCAATCCGTCTACCGCGAGGATTGCACTCAATGCTTCGACTCGATTGTACGCGCTCTGTCATCCTTGTCGACGTATAGATACACCGGTAGCACACATGCTGACTTGCTGTCTTTCAGGACGACCCCGAAGGCCTCGATGTCTGCCTCCAGTGTTTCAACGGCGGCTGCGCCGGTGACCGACACCACTCTGCCCTACACGCTGCACTGCAGACCCACCCGCTCGTCCTGAACATCAAGAGAACACGCAAGGCGGTCGTGAGGGATGAGCCGCCGCAGAAGATCACCAAGCTGGCAATCTCCGCCGAGAAAGATGAGGACAAGTACGACCACGCCCTGGCGGTCAAGTGCCTCGAATGCGACACTGCGCTGGACACCATCAACCCAAAGATCGCCCCGGTCGTCGATGGCATCATGACATCGAATACATTCTCCCGCAAGGAGGAGATCAAGGCCTGGGAGCAGGAGCTGACAAGCTGCGAGCACATCCTACTCATGCAGCAGGACGAGCCGCGCAGGATTGCAAATCAGGACCTGGGTGGTTGTGCGAAGTGTGATTTACAGGAAAACCTCTGGCTGTGCCTGCAGTGCGGCGCACTCGGATGTGGCAGAGCTCAGTTTGGAGGTGTAGGTGGCAACTCTCACGCACTGGCGCACTCCAAGGAGACTGGTCATGGCGTTGCTGTGAAGCTTGGTTCGATCAGCGCAGAAGGCACAGCGGATGTCTACTGCTACACGTGTGACGACGAGCGGGTCGACGAGTCACTCGCCACCCACCTGGCGAACTGGGGCATCAACATTGCGGAGAGACAGAAGACGGAGAAGAGCTTGACGGAGATGCAGATTGAGCAGAACCTAAAGTGGGATTTCACAACGACACAAGACGGACACGAGCTGAGACCATTGTACGGACCTGGCCTGACCGGCTTGAAGAACCTCGGCAACAGCTGCTATCTCGCCAGTGTCTTGCAGTGTCTGTTCGACCTGCCTGCGTTCCAGAAACGCTACTACGAGACAAATGACGACCTGCCTATTGTGCAGGAGCCAGCGGAAGATCTCGAGACGCAATTGCGCAAGTTGGGGGACGGTCTGCTGTCCGGGCGCTACTCGAAGCCTGATCCAGACGCACATTTGTCTGGCCAAGACCCGGCCACGGCGCACCAGCGAGGCTTAGGTCCATCCATGTTCAAGCACTTGATCGGTCGCGGCCATCAGGAGTTCTCAACCATGCGTCAGCAGGACGCGTTCGAGCTATTCCAACACCTCTTCAAGCTCATCACTCGCTCGAAACACCCCTCACCCACCGACGACCCAACACTTCCCTTCCGCTTCGCCTTGGAGCAGCGGCTGCAGTGTCGTGGTTGCAAGAAAGTCCGATACTCCACCAATGAGCAGGACAATATTATGATCATTTTGCCTATGGAGAAAGAGGCGCAAAAGGAGGGAGAGGAGGGTCCTGCGCCGTGGAAGCCGGTGACATTCAAGCAATGCTTGGACGACTTCACGGCCGAGGAAGTAGTGGAGCTCACTTGCTCGTCTTGCGGTTCCAAAGACGGATACATCAAGCGGACCCTGTTCAAGACCTTCCCTGAGGTGTTTTCTGTCAATGCACGGCGTATGGCTATTGTCAACTGGGTCGAGGTCAAGGTGGACGTGCCCATCATTGTCCCCGACGAGCCGTTTGACCTCGACTCCTACCTGTCCCAAGGCCAGCAATCGGGCGAGGAGCTCCTACCAGAAGAGGCCGCGCCGGCAGCTCCCGCATTCGCTCCAGACGAAGCTGCACTGTCTATGCTCGAGTCTATGGGCTTTCCCCGCGTGCGCTGCGAGAAGGCGCTACACGCCACAGGCAACAGCGATGGCAACGCCGCGATGGAATGGCTGTTCCAGCACATGGAGGACCCTGACATCGATGTTCCTCTTGACCCCGGTGGTGGAGGCGCGGGTGGGAGTAGCGCGGGGGCGAGTCCAGAGCAGCTCGAGATGCTTGGCGCGATGGGCTTCGGCGAGGCACAGGCCAAGAAGGCCCTCCAGGAGACAGGTGGTGATATGGAGCGTGCTGTAGAGTGGCTTTTCAGCCATCCGGATGATCCTGGCATGATAGACGGTGACGACGCCGGTGCCGCTCCTGCGGCTAGCTCAGGCTCGGCGGGAAGCGCGACATTGCCGGCCAGGTTTCAGTTGCAGAGTATTGTGTGCCACAAGGGCACAAGTATTCATGCTGGGTGAGTTTTGCCTTATAAGGGAACCTCAGATGAGGCCGTGGCTAATGAATCGACAGACACTACGTGGCCTTCATCCGAAAGCAGCTGCCAGAGAAGCCGGGCTGGGTCCTCTTCAACGACGAGAAGGTCGTCGAGGCGGTGGATATCGAGGAGATGCGCAAATTTGCGTACGTCTACTTTTTCAAGCGTGTCTAGACAAAAGCATGAGTTGGTCCAGGCGTCCAAAACGTAAACGGGGAAGAAGCATTGTCCTCGGGATGAGGCGAGCATGCGGGCATTGGCGGGCGGTGCGTTTGAGAGGGCGATAGAGGTAGAGGAGCAAGATGTCCGACAAGGACAGCTCGAAATGAAAGATGACTGACTGTTTGGCAACCTGCTTGCCATAGGTGAGATGAATGAATGAATGAAAAATAAAATCAGAGTATGGTATTCCAGATGATAATCCTAGCCACCTTAAACGCCGTGCCGTCATGCGCATCTCGTCTTGTTTCGCAATTTTTACGGTTCGTTCACTGTCCAGGAAGTGACACCTTTTGCCGTCCAAGCCCTCTTCACCTCCTTTGCGGACGACCATGATAGAGCGACTTGTATGTCAAGGGACCCAGCCCCGTACACCTCTTGAAGCGTACCGCCACCCTATCCCCCCCTCTCCCCCTCGGCCCACTCACAGGTCCGGGCGAGAACGCATGCGGGCTAGAAACCGCCCCTGTAGTCCACTGTCGTCCCGATGTTGTGGTATGCCGTGCTGAACCCGCGCAGCTGCACCCGCTCGCCGCCGACAATCTCCTTGGCGTCGCTGTCGCCCCACTCCACGGGGACGTCCGAGTCGGCGTCGGCGTAGACGAGCACGTTGAAGGTGCACTCGCCCGCGTCGAGCTGCGGGAGGAAGGTCACGGACGCGGTGATCTGCCGGAAGATGGCGGCGATCTCGGACTGGATCTCCGCCTCGGGCTTGTCGGGAGTTGTTGTTGTTGTTGTTGTTGTCGTTGCTGTCGGTTGTTGCTGGCCGGGTGGGGAGCTGGTGGTGGTGACCGTGCCCGGTGGTGCCGAGTTCTCCTGGTCCTCGGCGTCGGCGGCTGCGGTCTTGCTCGAGGACTTGGTTTTGGACTTGCTGGATTTTGGCGGGGCGGTGATGTTGACCTGTCGAGCCCGTTCCAAATCAGCAATCGAGCTCGCCACATGAGGTTCGGGAGCAGGGGGTAACTCACGTCAAATTGCCACCTCTCGAGGTGCTCGCTCGTGTCCTTGTTCGTGATGACGATGACCAGCTTCGAGATCTTGCCGTCCTTCATCCACCGGTCCAACGCGGTCATGATCTTCTTGATGTAGGCTTTGACCTGGTCGTCGGACGAGACGAGCATGTTTAGGCCATACTTCTTGACGACTGTGAAGTCCTCGGCGGGGTAGACACCTCGCTGGTAGAGGATGGAGTGGATGGAGTATTGAAACTGGAAGAAGGTGTATCCTGATTAGCTTTTCGAGATGTTCTAATGTGCACAGAATATGCAGAAAGACGCGAGAAAAATGCGGATAAAACATCAAGACCGCGTCTGAGCGCAGATGAAAGGGCCGGAAAACAAGACTTACAAACTCGGCGACCAGCTTCGCGCTGCCCTTGAGCGACAGCTTGTGCACCTTGGAGGTATCCTTCTCCTTCCTCTCCCTGCTGGGCTTTTGAGAGGTCGCCATGGCGAACTGCAGCGTGAACGACGAGACCGGAGGCGACGCGTGAGAGAATGGCGCAATATCGCGGATCGTAGTCAATCGAGGCGGTCTGGCGTGTAGGAAAGGCAGAGAGACTGGAGGTTTGAAGTTGGAGAGAATCATTGTTTACATTCCCGTTGCTATGGGCTGCAACGGGCTGCCGCGCCGGGGTCTAGACTGGAAAAGGTGGGGTGCAGTAATCCACCCTGAACAGGGGTCCCTTTGGCGCTCCAGGCCGCGAAACCGCACCACAGATGTAATCATCAGGCGAGGCGAGCCTCTCAACGCCCGTCAAAAGATGCCAGATAATTCAGCACTGAGAGGCCGTCCCGGCTTGGAAATTTTTTCGACACTCATTGCGCAGTCTTGCAGTTCTGAGGATCACCCAAAATCACAGAGACTTTTGATAATTTCAAGCCAATTCTTCACTGAAGACTACAGCCCACAACACTGGGTCTATCTGTATCACCGGCATGCCAAGGACCTCATGCGCCGTGTGCATCGAGGTGCACATGGAAAGCGATGAGTTCTATTCTATACCTATACATAAGAGAATGGATACTCCCAGGGCCAATTTCGAATGTCCCAGGGCGAGTGGGTGGAATTGTCAATAGCGCTGTAGCTGCAGGACTCCGACGGCTGCCACAGGCGCGAACTAACCAACCAAATGATCAATTGACTAACTGATCAGTTAGGTAGGCGATTGACTGACTGGATGACTGACAGACAGACTGGTTGACTGATAGACCAACCAACTAACTGACTGACGGACTGACCAGTTGACGGATAGACCGACGGGTTGATTAAGAGGCTAACCACTTGACTGACTAACTGATCGGCTGACTGGTTACTTAAGTATGTAAGTAGTTGAAAGTTTAAAGCGAGGACTCTTGAAGTACTATAGCTGGAATGATGCGCAGGTGGCAATTGCAAGAATCTGAGAAAGGAAGGGGGGGGGGGTTTGGGGATGGCTTTTGATTGGACCCCACTTGCCCTGGGACATCCAAAATCAGCCCTGGGAATATCCGTTCTCATATAATAATTATCGCACGGTTGTGGTTGCATGATTCGTGCAAGATTCAACGTGCCTTTCCTTCTCTTCTGCTCGGCTCTGGAACAGGCCCTCCAGTCTGCTCCTTGCTTTACTCTTAGTTTCCCAACTCTGATCCTGAGAGAATGCGTGCTTTACAGAGGCAGACGTCGCTCGACTTATTCTTTACGGCATCCCGCCTGCTAGACATGTGATAGGTACCTAGATCGGGCCGTGATTTTCGCTGTGTTCAGGAAGTCTTATCGTTCAGGCCATACTGCGGGAACAAGGCGGGCAGCAGATCCTGGGAGTCTTAAGCTATTTGCATCTGGATGCTACAGCCTGTCGACTGGGCTCATTTCCGTGAACAGCATTCAAGTTGTGTCGGTATGCTCCAGGGGGGTCCCAAAGGGGGGGGGGGGGTCCTCATCAGGGACATCATACGCGAGGCCTTCGAGCGTTCCTGGCCCGGCCGCTCCCACCGCTGTCTTGTCAAGGAAGGGCTGCGAAGCTCTGCGATGCTGCATCTACTGGTTTCAGGCAGCTTATCACAGATGACCGACCGCTCGAGGATGTTCTCAGCCATGTCTCGGCTGAGCCTGACTGTGTCCAGATTCCGGTTGGCTTGCTTATGTAAGGACCATGCCAACGATATTCGTGGGATATCGTTATCTTTCTCCGTCTTTTGCTGCCTTCCTCAAGAGTTCCTACAGTCAGACAGAGGGACCTTTGCTATGTAAACGCTCACGTTTCAAGGAGAGACTCCCACTACCTGTTCCAAGGTTGTTTCCATTCAAATGCATTTGGGCTAGCCGTTGATTTCGTCTCATTTCCAAAGTATTCCGCATGGTTGTACTTAGAATGGATAGGATGCATCATTTCTTTCCGCCCCGGAGATGGCGATGTATGCTTGTTACAAAAAAACATAGTCAAAACTATATCAAGGTTTCTCGTGTCGATTCTATCCAGTCTCTCACTAGGTGTTTATTGATTTCTGTCTGTTTCGGTAGGCTTCCATTCAGTGACGCCCTCAACTACTAGTAGTAGCTGGCTTTTGCAAAGTTGGATATGCAACGGCAAGGCTTGCATCAACTTTCCTTGTCGTTAAAACTCGCAGACCTTGTTGGAACACGGCCCCTCGGAAGCATTCAGAAAACGGCTTCGCTTGAAGCACCTGCAGCATCTCAAAACCAAATAGGCCCGACCCTGGCAGCCCGCCTTATCAACACCTGTGCCGTCTTTCATAATTGCACATATCCGACAATAATCGTCCCACGGCGATATGGACAGGGCCGAAGTATGCAACAGAGAAAGAGTGTCAAATCATTCATAAAAATGGAACGAGGTGACAACCGACGCTTTGCTGGCGAGTATGGCACACGAGTTGCACCTGGGCAGCCTCAAAGTTGACCATCTTTAAGCCTTACCTTCCCGTCCCAACGCCTTGATCGCTTCGTCTCTCAAGATTCTGTTTTTGTCCGAAAGATACTCCCCACCGTCGCTGTCATTATGGGTCCACCACCTGTCCACCGTTTCCTCTACGCCGTCCTCTACCATGTACTCATCGAAAGACATGTTCCCTATATCTAGATTGCACCACATCAAATAGGTTTGATACCAAGGGACACGACTCTTGTCAAACTCGTCTAGGAGGACCTCTCCATCCTCGTCCAATGCGTGGTCAATCACCACACAAGTCTGGGACTGGACACCGCCGGCGTCCAAGATGACGACCTGGTCCGCATTGATTGACCCCCGGAGCTCATTGATCTTGCTCAGTCCGAGGCAGAACGTCTCGACGTCGGGGATCGTCGCGCCCGCCCATTCATTTTCGTCCACCAGGGTTGTTTCGACGGGTGCTGACGTCGGCAGAAGCGGCTGTGTGACAGACGGCTGGCCGTCTGTGATTCCGAGCTTCTGCTTCAGCGCCTGTGGAGATCGTGAGGTGACGATGTGGAAGGAAGTGGTGCCATTGTCGTATTGCCAGTCGCAGAGGTGTAGGAGGCAGCGATTGATGATCTTCTGGTCCGCTTCGGGAGCGGTGATGAAAAGTAGAACTGACATTCAAAAATCAAGCAAGTCAAAAATCCTGCTCAGGCATGATCAGACAGACAAGAGAGGTTCGTGGGCCCTCACTCTTCCGTAATGGGCTTTATGTGGCAACATGACGCACTCATGGTGGTCCCTTGGCAACATCTAGGCATTGAGCACCGGTGCCTAGCAGTACCTAGTGGGTCATGTCCCCACTTAAGCGCGCAAGTAAGACGATCAGCCGCACCTTGGCCGTCGTTTGTGCGGGAGGGCGGCTCGTACAGAGTCAGATCAAACCGCGACGGTGTAACCAGACAGCTCACGTACCTTACCTAACCCATGTCCGCTGTGCTGTGGAGACTGAAAACATGCCGGCGACTGCTCTTGTGTGCTTATGGGAACAGACCCGTCACCCGTGGCCTCAATGAGGTGGCTCTCAATGAGCAAAAACCTCGGCCATGGGTCATGGCCGTCCTCTTATCTTTGACACTCGTCCGAACCACCGGGGATGTCAGCCAGATTAGCCGGTTCGGAGAAGCCCAATATTGATGCTTTCTGACAGCAAAACCTACCTAGGTACATATGTACCTACCTAGGTACTTACCAGGGGCTTACCACTCACCCGGAACCTGTAGTACCAACTTCGCACGCGATTTGCGAGCTGTGCTAATAAGTTTGGGTACTTATCAGTCCGTCCCAAGCCCCCATTTTGATTCAGTGATAACCATGACAGCTTATGGTGACATGGCTCTAGGCAGTAGGAGCTTGCCGTGCTACAGTTGCAATTAAATTTCTCGACCATTCCGGGTTTGGCGTAGTCTGCACTAACAATTTAGGATTATCTGACCTCCCAGCCCTTGAAGTGCTGATGCACATGGCGGCCAAGAATTTGCAAAACGATCAGCTCGCGATGCCGGGCCGGTTATCGTCATACCACAGTACAACTCGAAAAGTGTTGCTGTGTCTCCCTTGAGTCTCCTGAAGTAACGAGACGCGTGGGTGCACAAGAGAGGAGGGACCTCTTTTTTTCTTCTTCACCCCAAGCATGCGGTCCCCCGTCACTCACTTTCTGACATACCGTGTAGATCGTGTCCCCGGTCTTGCCAGTCTCCCAGGTTTGCTGGTTGGCCCTGGAAGTCTAGATGTGGGAATTCTGGGCCGCTATTCGATCCACCAGTCAGAAAAGGGGCACAGTCTATCTTGGTGTAGGATCAATTTCGTTTGGGCAAATGGGCTGGCCCGCGGCGGGGCCGGGGGTAGCCAACGGCTACACGATCAACCTGACTATCCTTGCAACCCTGAATCTGCACAAAGTTGGCCAAAAAAAAAAAATGAGGCTCATTATTAGCCTACTATGTACATGCCGCAAATGCAATCCTACAATTTCTCGGTATGCACACCCGCTTGGCTTGGAACCGGTGGCCTGTGAGGGATCGCCGTCAGCCCCAGCAAGGGTCTTCGCCCAAGAAAAGGGCCCGCCAGCCCACATAATCTCTAGGCGGCCGAGATAACCGAAGCAGAACAAGTTGGTGAACAAATTCAGCACCCCAGCACCTGCTCAGCGAGCGTACCCACAGCTTGCCCCTGAAAGATGCGCAATCCTGTTGGCAGGCTCGCAGGTACGGAGATTAAGAGGTCAGGGGATTCATGAATTCGACCTGGCCTTGGGTGCATATTTAATCTGTTTGGCACCCGCCGTGTTTCCTTGACCTCTTGACCCTTTTTGTACTCTTTTCAGCCTCATTTTGCATTTGCACGGCACTTCGAACCGGACCGAGAGCGGGAAACAGTGTCGCCAAGCCCATCACCAAACCACACTCGCTAAGACAGATTTTCAAAATGGTGGTGGCTACATTGTTCTATGTGGAGGTGTTTGTTATTCTCCTTTTCATCATTATCGGGTGCATTATCTGCTGTACGAGACTCGGCTCGATCACATTCCGCAAGAATTAATTGCACCGCACGGCACCGGTCATTCACTCAAAAGAGTCCTTCAAAAACGTCAATGGGGAATCGAAACAACTGTTTCCTGGTCTACGGCCCACCTAAAGCGTATGGTTGGGACGGGAATAGCAAAGTCGGGGTCCTCGAGACAAGGTTCGCCACACACCCTGGCCTCATCGCAAGACAAGCTTGCGCCCAGCTGGGAGGCTTGGGATTGCTGACTCGCGACCCTGAAGACAGACCTCGGACTCACCTGAACCTCGGCCGAGACTGTTGGCCTGCAATGGCGGCGTCAACGAGACACCAAGACACGGGGCTGTCGACGGCGTGTCTTGAGTCGTTGCGAGTCTCGACGTCCCATCCTCCTCTTCTTGGCGCGGGCGAGGCCCCCAACCTCGGACAAGGTCCATTCGAAGATATTTAATTTCAGCGGTCTGCATCGAGCGGCGAGACGCATGCCACGCATGGTAGAGGAAACGGGACCGTCACGGCGTTAGAACGGGCACCACATATGGGTTCGGCATGGTTAAAAGAAACGGAGTCAGGCGCACGCACCTGTCAGGGAAGACGGGAGCTTTGAATAATTGCACGAGGCATTTACACAATGAAATACGAGAAGCCTCGAAACCGACTCCCAACCGCAATATCTTTTCCGGTCCTGCGATACTGCCAGACCCTGGCCTCTGACCACGCCGAGTGACTCGCTTTCCAACGCTGACCCAGGATGATGTTCAAGTCACGGTTGAGGGACATTCAAAATGCGATCTTCACAGTCCAAAAAAAGTTGACCCACTCATGACGTCGACTTTCATCTCCGTGCGAAATCTCGAAGTCTTTTCCCGGCTAGGACTACCCCGTCCGGTTCTATTTTGGTAAGAATGATCCACTAGAAACCAAGTCAACATGAGGCCGCCGGTCTACTTCGTACAGCTGTACGCGAGCAGAGCCGTTTGACTCGCAGAAGACGATGTGCGAGATATACACTTCCCTCTGGCTTCGAATAGATGAAAGCTGTCTGGCAACTGCAAGGGTTCTTGCCAGACCATTTAGGAGCCCAGGAGGCATCCATACAAGTCGGTCAACTGGTTGGGAGCAGGCAATTTTGAGAAATGCCAGCCAGGATCTCGTCTTGGTAAAATCCTTGCATGATATGACATGGCTGCTGATCTAGAAGAAAGGCGAAGGTTGGTTGGCTTATATCAGCACCTCCTGCTGCCTACCTAGGTACTCTTGAGTAGACGGTGAAAGTAGTGGCATGCGATCTCTTCCTCATTCTTTGATCGATCTACTGCCTCTTGTTAAACACTTTCCTCCGCATTGGGCTTTACTCTTCTCGGCGGCACCAGGTTATGAAGTTGTTCATCCGCACCGCAGAGCCGCCAGATCTGAGCAGGGCCGTTTGCATATGAAGGCCGTCATACCGCGAAGTGGCGCCTATCAACCGGACAATATGTTTATAAAACACAATTCGGAAAAGCTGACCAATACTACGATGCTCGCGGCATGGGTATGCATGAATCTATTGAGAGTGTTGATGCATCGCCGGTGCGCTGTTTCGGGTTTACCCATGTTGCCAAAAGGCCGCGGTCGCGGACGGGCCGAAATATTTCAAGGTTAAGTCCTAGGTTTGACGCCGCATGAAGAGTCGACGCTGTCGTTCGGTGGTTAAGTCTGAGATATTCTGTGTACCTTTGTACTAGTGCCCCGGCAAAGGTTGCAACCGATACCATGATATGTATCCAGTCCCCAACCTGACCGTGGTCTGTTTGACCATCTTGGCCTTGGACACTCTGCTTTATGTTCTATGATTATAACATGGAACTGCCATCTTTAGGTGATTCTCTACCGACGCTAAGCTTCTCCTTGGGCCTTATATGAACAACTTGTGGCACAGTTTCTCCAGGCTCTGCCGACCATGACAATTGCCTTTCGACAAAGCCACAATGGCAATTTGTGAGAACCAATCCATTGGTCATGGGATGACTGGGCCCACGACACCTATCCGTTCATTGATGCTTCGAAAGCGGATCTGAGAGGAAAATCTCTGCTCATCACGGGTGCATCAAAGGGCATCGGATTGATCACAGCACGCCATTTCGCCAAGGCTGGGGTGCTCGAATACCGGGCTGGCTGCGCGGTCGCCCCTGAAGGATGCTGCGGCCGCGGTGAAGAAGGCGGCTTCCGAAGCAAATCACCAAGAGCCCCAAGTCCTGGAGCTCGCGATAGTCTGTTCGCACTGCCGCTGAGGAGATCGAAAAGGCCTTTGGTGGCACCCTGGATGTGCTCATCAACAATGCTTGTGGGCGCTGGCGGGGGGTCAAATAAAAGTGTGAAGTATGGCGTTAGGTTCAAGGGAAGAAGGAAAGAAGGCTATCGATGGCCTGGGGCCATGTATCTATAGCTAGCCCCTTGGAGTGAATGCCCTGTGAATATGCCTGCGTCCGTTCCTCCTACCACAATGCTGGCCACTTTCTACGTCGGCAGATATCGCAGAGATTGGCCCTATCGAGTGGTGGAAGACCTGGGAGGTCAACATCAACAGGTCATACCTGGCCTGCCGTTTCTTACTCCCGTCACTGCTCAGGTCCAGCTCAAGACCATTATCAATCTCTCGAGCATAGCTGGCCTGGTTGTTACACCGACGGCATCTGCGTACCAGGCGACCAAATTTTCCACCTGCCGGTTCACGGAGGCTCTGGCTGTCGAGTATAGAGAGCAGGGCCTTGTGGCTTACACCGTACATCTGGGCGCCGTCAGGGCCGAGCTTACCTTCCGCATGCGCACCACATCTTGATTGATGAGCTCGAGCTGTCCGCCGATACGATGGTCTGGCTGTGCAAGGAGAAGAGAGAGGGTGGCTGTCTGGAAGATATGTCTCTGCCAACTGGAATCTGGAGGAAGTGGAAGGTCGTAAGGATGGAATTATCGAGAAAGACTTGTCGAAATTCACAATGGCCCTGTGAACAATGCCCACCTGGGCATGGACTGTGGACACTGCCTACCTATTGCCGTACGTAAGGCTGGTCGAAAGAACGACCGATGCATCAGCCCGAGTTTTTGATACCACGGAAGAATGTATATGGTATTGATTGCTAGAATCAAAGTAGTCAATACGACTGATAGCTCTGTTTCAGGATTTCTGGTTTCGTGTCGTTCAAATTCAGAATCATCTGCCCAAACAATCCGTTCGCCCACGAAAACCTGATTTTCTATCCGTCAGCACTGTCTACAATGATGCTGGCTGGAGACAGAGACGGAGAAATTACTTACCACTGCCTGGTCCAGTCACTCTGGTTGAAAGTGTTGATACTCTCATGAATCAAGCCGAGGCCGTCAGTACTACTCACAATCTCGCCCAGGGCCTCGGTGATCTCTGCTTCGTCGTCGCTTGTGTAGATCCGCATGATGCTCGCCATCGGCCAGGCATATCCAGGTCCGTTGTGTGGTCCGCCGACTGCATTGATGACGGGTCCGCGCATGTAATACGGGTTTCCGTTGGTGCCCGTCTGGTCCAGGACGAGAGCCCTCGTGTTCTGATAAGTCTCGTCGCCGACATCCAGATACCCGAAGAAGGGCGCGGACAGCAGGGACGGGATGTTAGCGTCGTCCATGTTTATGACGCCTCCATACCCATCTACCTCGTAGGCATACACCGAGGTGCCCGTGACCGCGTTGGTGACGACGCCGTACTTCTCAATTGCGGCCCGCACGGATGCCGAGAGCGCCGTCATCTCGTCGGCCAGCCCGGACGGGGCGGCACCACCCAGGGCTGCCATGATCTGGGCCGCGGAGGCGAGATACCGCGAGAACATCATGTTGGCGGGGATGAAGAGCTGGTAGAGGGTCGAGTCGTCGCTCGGGCGGAAGGCAGATCGGATCAGACCCGTGCCGTTTGCGACCGGGCTGCCGAGGCCATTGTTCTCCAGCGTCTCGCTCGCACGATCCGTGGTCCGCTGGAATGTGTAAGGCGAGGCGAGGACCGAGCCATCCGCCCCGTACGTGGGCGTCATCATGGCCTTGGCCGTGTTCAGGACCGCCTGGGCGGCAGCTGGCCACTGGAACTTGCCAAAGAAGTCCAGGTCCTGAGTTGCATTGTAGTAGTTCGTGGAGACTTCCAGGAAGGCCGCCAGGCTGTCAAGCTCATATTTGCATTCGAAAACGCTTGTGTTGCTGTAAGTCGGCTTCACCACGTCGTCAGTCGCCGCCGAGTTGACCGAGGCGGATATGTTGGACTCCACAGGAGGCTGGAAGGAATTGCAGTATGGGTCAGTCAGGATATAGCGCGTCTGCAGGTTTATGACGCCTCGGTACAAGGAGGCAATGCTGTCCGCCGATGGGTCCGCCTTGAGTACCGGAAGATACGACTGCATCTGGTTGGCCGAGTCTCGCAGCCACATGGCGTTGATGTCTCCCGTGATGAGGAAGGTGAGCTCCTCCTCCGAGTTGTTGGCGGCGAAGCCCTTCCACTTGACCGCGGTGTCGAGAGTATTCGGATAGGCATTCTGGAAGAGCCGGTACAGGTCGGGATCAGTGATCACCTTCTGCATCTCGGTAATGACCGCCTCGACATCAGAAGAGTTGAATGTTCGACATTCCGGGACAGGCCTCATGTACGAAAGCTGGAAAGTTCCGTTGGCGTAAGGCGTATGCCGCTCTGTCGAATACTCCGAGTAGTCCGGACACTGGGCCACAGCTGCTCCGGAGAGCAAGGCGACTTGCAACATCGTCGTGGGTGACAACATACTGGCGGCTTTCACGACGTTCGCGTGCACTCGCAATCCGGCTCAGCCTGAAGGACGTCAACGCTCGAGGACGACCGACACATTACCTACCTAGGTGAGAAGACGCCCGGCACGCGCGTTTGCAAGTCAGGGGCTTGGTTCCTGAAGTTATGTAATACGTATTTGATGAAGCTCAACCTTATTTGTTTCTCGTCCGAAGTCAATCATCTGCTCCGCTGATGCGCAAACTTTGCGGGGAATCCCACTGTGATGCTACGTTGTACTGCTTGGTCGATCACCTGCCAGATCCCGGACCTGTAATGCCAAGGTTGAAATCCTTGGTTTCCCCACATCTTGACCCCAGATTTGGAGAGAAAGTATACCCTAGGGAACTGTCGAGTTTTGGAGTAACTGGTGAGGACCTTGAGCCATTGCATCTGCACAGGTGGGTGTGGAAGAGCAGTAGGTAGGTGTCACGAGGGAGCTAGATGATGGAGGCTGGAGGTGACTATCACGACTTACATGTTCCAAAGCATAGAGGCGGTATCCAGGTAGGCTCGTGGCTTTTTAGCAACCTCAACGAGCCAGGGGCTGTTGGGTCAGATCGTATCAATGGGAACTTGCCGGTCCGGGCCCACGTTGAATCGAGTTCAGTCCCTCGGCCCGGTGATGGTCATCACGCTGGTTGTGCGCTTGGGTTGCCTACTGGTCGGACAGACAGGCAACCTTGGCTTCGGTTTCCGAAGTCGCGCCTCCTTCAATAGGTATAATAGAGTGATCTATAGACTGGTCACTCCGGCCTCACGGCATCAACCGGAGATGGGTTAGGTACTGTACCCACAGCTGAGTGGGCGTGGGAAGAAATTATGACCAGGCATCGGGGTCCAGTTCTTTCATATGCTCCTTCGCCGTCATATACCATTTCATCATCATCATACTGATAGTCTTCAAGCACTCGCTGTCATCTCAGCTTGCGACCTCTTCTGTCTCCTTCGCCCTCGTAGCTTGAGCCTCAGAAAGTACTTGATCGACAGTGTGGTGGGGTCGGAGAGCCATGACGGCCAGGGGGTTGGGAAATGAGTCGACCAGGTCGGACGGGTAGTGTGCCGGGCTTTGACTTCAGCACCAGATTGCATACATATGGCACAGAGTTGCCGCCAAGTTGTGTTTTTGGATGTTTTGCGTTCGGGGAAAGGCAAGAAAAGCAAATAGACTGTCAGCATTACCAAAGTACAGGCGTAGGTTTGCACCAGTTTGGCGTCTGTTGCGGCGCCCACATGCTTAAAAAAAAGGCATGACGCCCGTATCTGTGACCCGCCTGCAGAATACTTGGCTCTCAGAAGACCCCCTTTCCAAGATGGCCATCCGTGCCAGATTCGTCAATCCACACAGCTCACGTGGGCAACGTTCTGCTATCATGGATGTACGTATAAATTTGGGATAGGTAATCTCATCCAGACCCATACACGTTATGCTGCCTTCCCAAACAGGCGTCCTTCCCGGGACTTGATCCAGGAATGCATCCACTTGGAGATCTGCCGTAACGGTGTTGGGGGGGGGGGTGGGTGCGTGGCATCGAGCATCCTGGCATCCCGGCCTCGGCTCGGGCAAGAAATCGGACGAACCGGAGCGGCCACGTGCGAAGCAAAAGATGCCAAGCTCCAGGGCGCGGAGCGGACCGAAGAGGGGCTGCCTGTCAAGTGATGATCCAATGGCTTGGCCCCTTGGGAACTCGTGGCCGCGAAGGTGGTGCTTGACCGAAAGCTCGAAAGGGGGAAAACAAACCAGATGTACGTTTTAGTGCTGGGAGGGCCCGGACGTGGGAGTCAAACTGGCGATGAACCCGCCAGCGCATTGATCAATGGCGACCTGGGCAGCGCCAGTGCAGGGTGGCACAGATCAGGGTGGTAATCACTGCGCGAGCCCCAAGGAGAATGTCACCTCGTGTGGAAAATGCATAAAAGGTCGAGAACTTCCTCCATTTGAACATTGCTACGATGAGGGTTTTTTTTTTTTTCTGCCAGAGTTGCCGAGAAAACTTAATACATAATTCACCCGTCACCATCATGCTCGCCAAGATCTCCGTTTCCGCTCTCGCCCTGAGCGCGGGCTGCGCGGCTCTGGCTGCGACCCGTACCATGATCCCTTCGGGCGAGAATGGTTTGCGGCCTGCAGGTGCCAGGGCGCGCTCGGCACCTCTCGCCAAGCGGAGCGACATAGCCTCCGACGCGGTGGTGGGCTTTGACACCAGTGTGCCAGGCACGACCGAGGGCACCCTTATGGAGGCGTGGTGGCCCTACCTCAAGGTTGTCGATGGCTGTGTCCCCTTCCCTGCCGTTGACGCCGAGGGTGACACAAGGTGAGCGTCAGATCGGGCCCTTGGAATGGTTTCCTCCTCGTTCTACATGGTGCTGATCGCAACGTCGGGGCGTGCAGTGCTGGCCTTGCTCCCACGGGAGACTCCGACGGCGACTGTTCCAGCTCCACCGGACAGGTCTACGCCCGGGCCGAGACGTACGGAGGCTATTACAGCATCATGTATTCATGGTTCATGCCCAAGGACGAGCCCAGCCTGCTCGAGGGCGCTTTGGGCATCGGACACCGTTACGACTGGGAAAACGTCGTGGTTGTCCTGTCCAGCGAGAGCACGGACGCCACGTTGGTGGGAATGGCTGCGTCGTACCACGGAGATTATAACGTGTGCTCTGGCACCGGCTGCGACGACTACCTGGACGGCACGAACCCACTCGTCCAGTACTACTCGGCGTATGATATTCTCGATCACTCGCTGGGGCTCACGACCGTCGTGGGCGGCATGCAGCCCTTGATCGCCTGGGACGAGCTCCCAACCGTCGCGCAGGATGCGTTGGCTGATAAGGACTGGGGCGGTACGTATTTTGCCGATTCCGACAAGGGATGAATCTGATGCTGATTGTTGAGCAGATGCGATCGTGCCTTTCCTCGATTCTGATTTCGAGACCTATCTGGAGGAGGCGTACGGAGACCTCGGTATCTAAGCTGCCTTCCTTGGGGATGCTGCGTCGATGTAATGATGGTAAAGCACACTACACTTCGATTCAATGTATAATCACTTCATGGCCTTTAGCTCAGATCAGACAATGCCAACATACAACCTCAGTTGACGGCTGTAGACTTACTCAAAGATCAGGCAAGACATGCCAGTGATGCTCAATGTCGGGAGAGAGGAAGCATTAAACTCAGAAGGTCACGAAACGCCGAGAAATGACGTGCAGCCATTGACAGTTCCTTTCGACTCATGAGTCGATGGACCGACCGAGGCCGTCCTACAAATCCAATAGGCCCTTCGAATGACATTGAAATGTCACATTTTACTTCACGCTCAAGCACTTTGTGCAGGTGTCGAGATTTCCCGCTTAGGCTACCTATATAATAGACTTTACCAAGCCCAACCCAATGTTCTGCTAATCAAAGCCACAGTTGCACGTGCATCATGGAAGATCCAGGAACACCTTGAGCATCTTGCGATAATTGGGAGTTCCAAGCCCAGTGACGGGATCCTATGAAAGGACTTGTCAGTATCGATTACCAATGAGTGAGATGTATGAGAAACTTACCCAACCCTCAATTGCCTCGAAACCTCCATCACCGCACCCTGTATTATTGCCCTGAGTTATATCATTAAACATCTGTGTGTTCGCGTAAAGTGTCGGGTTGACAAAGCCAACTGGCTTCTTGCCGATAGCAAGGCGCTCCTCGTTGATCCGGTTGATGATGGATGCGAAAATGGGCGTCGACGCTGAAGTCCCCGCGACGGGCCAGACAGTTCCCGCTATGCCTATGGCAACATTGTTCCCGATCGCCGATACGTCAGGGTATCCACGTCCAATCCGGTTGCTGCAACCCCTTAGCAAAAGGTACCACGATGAAGTAAGACATCCAAAACACTTACTATCGACCAGCATCACCCGCCAATGCGGTGACGTTGGGTAGGGCCGGGTTCGGTGCATTGTCGACGAGGCCGCTGTAATATGGATAGGGCGGAGCGTGTTCCGAGAAATACTTGTCCGTGGCGTTCTTCTGGTATTGAGGCACCCCGTACACATTCGAAAAGCCGCCCCCGGATGTGTAGTTGTCGTTACCGTTCATGATAACGGCGGCCTCAGGATCACGAACTGTCTTTCCTGGCGGGATGTAGGTGGCGCCGACGCTGGTCACGTAGGGGCAGTTTGACGGCCACGATGGGCTGAAGATCAGACCTTCTGGTCCGAGGCAGGTGGTCTCCCGGTCTGTAAAGTGGATCCTCTCAGCAACGCCATCGTCGCCCGAGGCAAAGACCAGCGTGATGCCCCGGAGGCCGAGCTTCATGTACTCGTTGCACTGGCGTTTCTGATAGGCGATCGGGACTGCGGCTTCGGTGCCTCCGTAGGAGAGGGAGATGACGTTCTATTATCTCTCGATTAGCCTTCATGCCTTCAGATGATGCATTCGTCTCGGCGCCATGTCGCCGCTGGACAACGTTTGAACATAGTGGTTGTGGACGTGGATGTCTTACCGTAGGCTCAAATATGCCGCATTGAAGAGTACCAGGATATCCACCTGCCTCATCTGGGTACGTTGGGTCAAGGCCATCCAGGTTGCCAGTCTCGCCGTATGCCGAGTAAGTGCAGTAGCTGCCGTCGATAGCATCTAGGAAAGTGTTGAATCCCCACGTCCCTGTCGTATTGTATGTATGTGAGTAGATGATTTTCAACAGCAAAGACGAATGTAATGTCACGCACAAGTGTTGTTGAACCAGGCCTGAATCCTGCTGTCATCAGAGTTAAAGATGACCATGTTCTGAGGCCATATGATGGGGTAAGCCAGGTCGATGTCAAGAAGAGCCTCGGCTCCATCTTCAACGGGTAGGGTATCGTTGGATGTCTCGGCAATACCTCCGTCGATCAATTTAGCAGTGGGGTGGGTGCCTTGCGGTATCTGGGGACTGAAGTTTCCGAAGAAGATGTTGAGGGCCTCTTGATCCCAGAACTGCAAATTTGTCTCAAAGATACCCAAAGCGTTTGATGGGTCCGACTTGTCGCCTGGAGGAATATCGTACAAAGCAGCAACGCAGGCCGGGGTGACCAGATTTGTGCAGTTGCTCAGGCTGTTGTTTGCTGCAGTGAAAGAAAGCTCATCGAAAACGCCCGTCTGCAACGATTGACCTGGGAGAGGCTCAAGTTAGTAAGAATTTTACCCCGGCATGGCGACAAATGAGACTGTCTCCCAAGGGCTCAACAGTATGGCCCTTGCAAAAGCAAAGAACAGGACGGGAATTTGATTACACACTTCGCTTGACCTTGTTCCTCATTGTGCCACGAGCTTCTACATCTGCTGGTGCCAGTAGCTTGACGCCGGGCGTAATGTAGTCAATGTGCTTCTGTATTGCCTTGGGTACATGATATGCATCGCATGCTGGCATCACACCACCGGTGATAGAGTCGTGGTGTTCAAAGTACTCGGTATGTAGAAGCGCTTCGACTAGGGACGTAGAGGCATCGAATGCAATCCAGCCCTTGTTATCAGAGTGCGTGATAGAGTCGACTCCATTAGCCTTGAGCCACTTCGTGACCTCAGCAACAGCCTCGTCGGAAGGTTTGAAGAAGTCAATGACTTGCTCAGAGCTCCAGTGTTTGCCGTAATCAGGGGAAGCGGGGTCGGAAATCCGCACGAGGTGATCGTGGGCAGAGTCGAGGTTTGATTGAGCAAGGCCAATTCGGACCGGGAGGACAGATCGAGCGTGGACTCGAGAGCGTTTGACCCATCGTGAAGTCAGGGGAGAAGCCGTGTCATGCTTCTCATGGACAACGTGAGTGTTTGGGACTGTGAGAGCCGAGGCGACCGAGATCGCGAGCCCCAAGAGGGCGATGACAAGAGCAAAGAAAGCAGACTGCATGATTTTTACCGGGTCCCGTCTTTCAGAGTTCAAACACTAATTCATAGGCTTGAGGAAAAGAAAAAGTGCAGCCCAGAAGACTTGGAGACAAGACTACTGGTGGCCTTGAAAGTGTGGATGGATCAAGGGCAACTCTTTGGTTGGAAGGATCAACCTGCACAGAATTTAAATAGTGAAAGCCAACCAGTGAATTCCGAATGGAATTTACCTAGGTGCTAGGGTCTCCATAAGGTGACATATTCACAGGACTGTCAATGAAGGCGATTCAATCAGTGCGTCGGCTGCAAGTACCCAGATACGGGATCGGCTAGAATCCTACGCACTACCAACGACAACTGGATTGCAATGCAGAAATAAAAGTACCTAGGTATGCAGGCTGAAGTCACAGCTTGACTGGCATGTTTGACATTTTGAGGACTGCTCTTCAAGTTGTTCAACTTTTACACGACCGTCGACAAGAATTACAGAACAATGAAATTGTATCTTGAATGAGCATCACAAATCTATTGTTGTGGGAATTGTCACCGTAGGATATGTTTATAAGACGAAGAACGGGACAGTTTCCTTAGTATTATTATATTCCCTTTTGAATTTTCATTCTTTTCCAGGGTCATTCGACAATCAACATAAACAGCATCCAGCACCATGGAAGAATGTATGGAATAGTCTTGCATGCAAAATCCCTTGTATTCTATCACGTGCATAGGAGGCAGTCTGTTGTGGACAAGGCAGTCAGTCAGCACTTGAGGGCAAGCAAGGCAAAAGACAATACATACACCCGCCACGACACACAGCATAGCCGATTTGAAGAACATCTCCAGGACTCGAGGAAGCATTCACAAATGTATGTACCCTAGAGTAGGAAGGGAGTTTAACAAGCTCCCTTTGCATTGTGCTACAAACTGGATATTGAAATTGTGAATGGAACACCTTTGCACGGACTTTGAGTGGAGTTTTGACCGTGATTTGTGGCATCTAAATCTGATCAAGGTCGAAAGAGTGACAAGACTCCTGATCCGCCGCTTACACAAGACAAAGACTCCGGTAACAAATTTGTGATGAGCAACAACCACCAAATGCCAAGAAGGGGGATATTTTTGATATCATTTTTCAGGGGGTATCATAGGGGCGAACCAAACACCATAACCAATTCCAAGTGCACCTAAAGCAATTCAACAACTTGCATCCTCATTCCGCGCCCTGAACAGGACTAGCTTCGTCGTTCTCCCATCCTCTTTTCCGTCCTCGGCCCCTATTAAACGCATGCATTGCCATATACCAATCAGTTGGTCTTCTTGGCAGGAATAATTGGTTTGCCCTGTTGTTGACGGGTATAGATGACGTATCCTGCAGCGATCACACCGATCACAACAATGTTGCCTGAGTTACTGTCAGCGGCAAATACTGATTTTCCTTTGCAGATAATAGTTAACTTACCGAGGAGGAATCGGCCAACGCCTCCAACCACATCTACAACTCCCTTGAAAACATCGGCAAAGAGGTTGACGATGCCGCTGAAGAAGTTGAAAATTGTGGTGAGAATGGTGTTGAATACTGATGCGATGGCTCCCACGATCGAAGCGAGAAATTCGTAAATGGACTTGAAAAAATCCTGAAAGGCGGCGAAGAAACTAGTCATCTTGACGGTGGCTGCCTGAGCGGTTTGTGGAGAAATATGGCTGTTCGAAACCGTGTGAGACCCGAGTTGTACTGTCCAGTGTTTTTAGTCAAAATCTCGCAGATAATGACTGTGGTGTGTACTTTTCAAATGAAAGGGGAGTCAACAAAAGCCAGCACATGGTCTCAGCCCATCTTATATTTGTCGTTGTTTGTATTCGGAATGCTGTCATCAAAGTGACGTCAGTTGTGAGCAAGCACTTGGTACCAAACTGCCAGCGACTCACGAGGCACTCAGTCGCCATCGCCATCGAGACCGTCGTCATTGTCGAACTTGGGCAAGTGAGAGCCCCCAGACCTGCACCAGGTGTTGCGTCATGATCAGCCACGTCGGCGGGACCCAGATCCGCTACCAATCATGTCACACACATCTCTCTGATGCTACCGGATGGGGCAGGTGTGGCTTGACTGCCAGGGATTGATCGCCCGCTGCAAGGGTGTTTGGGCTGGTGATCGGAGCGTTTCCTCCAGGCACCAACCTCCTGGTACTCACTGGCTGTGGCTGACCGACCCCCTGTCCAGCTTTGCTTAACATACCAATATTTCGAATGTCTTTGACCAAATGTAAGACTCAACATACTTGAATGGAATAATCAGAAAATCTCAGCCTAAAAAGATATCTGGGGGATGAAGCGACTCATCTAGACCAACTCAGATGATTGGGTTCTTCTTGGGGTGCGATCAAGATTGACTTCACTTGCAAAAGATTTTCGATTATCCTAGCACAGAAACTTCCAGCAAGCAAAGTCACTGGTATTTCGGAATGAAGAGACCAGTGGAAAGAAGGGGTGCAACAGGAAACGTGTCAAAGGGTGACTAACGCTGAATTGCATACATGCGTTTGACTGCAAGAAGACCCAACTCTTGCGCTTTCTGGCAATGATCTATCATTGATTCTACGAATGACTGTTTCACAGTTACGCTGAGTTGCCAGCTTTCATTCTGTGTGTGCACAGAATGGTACAATTAAGACGCCAATTATATTCATTCTTTACCGACGCAGATAAAGGCAGCCCCCAGGCGAAAAACACAGCTCCCAGGCTGCCGCTCAATTGACACTTTCCATTGGTAAAGACTGCAACCTCCCGAACGGGAAGTAAGTGAAAAACATCCTTTGTCAAAGTTGTGAAAGAGGCTTCTTCCATCTCCCCCCTGCCACGATATACAGAATCGGTGAAATACCACGAGAGACTTCAAGATACTCGGTAAGTCTGTGATCTCCCAGAGATCTGAGTCTCCGCGGTCCGACTAAGCAAATCGTAGCTGACCGTTTACAACCGTCACCTCTTGATAGTTTCACTCAACCTTGAAGCATCGGAACAAAGATGGCCGCGAACAGAAGTTTCAAGGTAATTCTCCATTTTGTTTACGATATTCGGGTGGCTATTCAATAATATGTTGAAGAACTTTTGGACAAGTTGCTGATCTGGAACAACGCCAGGCCAGCTGCGGCACCGCAGCGGAGCATCTCTTCTGGCTATCGAAAGAGTTTCCACGACACGTCATTGCGTCGATCTTTGCAATCACGGCCTTTGCCGGGCAGGTCTACATTACGACTCAAGTCAGCCGATACGGACACGTGACTGTCGTCGAAACACAGGGAGATGGTACCGAGTCCGGTGAGACGGCGTACCTGCAGTCCTATTTCTTCTGGCTGGCGTTGGGAGTCACGGTCGCGTCGGTCAACAACCTTATCCTCGCCAGCCTCGCCGCCATCAAGTATGTCACGTCGAACCTCAAGAATGGTGTGGTCACGACGCTTCCCTTGGTCTTGACGTTACTCAGCGTCATGGGTTTCACAGCTGGCATCATAGCCACGCTTGTCCGAACCCACCGAGCATCTGGCTCGGCGGTCTTCATCCTGCTCACCGTCTACTTCCAGACTGTGCTTTGGGCTTTCATTCTGGGATGGCGCGATGTCACGGAGACGGAAGCAATGCGGGTTGCCCATTCAACCACGCAGGACTCGGAGAGGGGTGAGGCCCCTTCCCGTGCAAATCCAGGAAATCCGCCGGCACAAGACGCTGGACAGGTCAACAATGGGACCGCCAACAACCAAGGTACTTAGTCATATTCCTATAGCCTCAGTCCCTCAGGAGTCAGAAGTTTCTGGATCTCGGACGTGGCTTGCAGGATCAGTCTTCAGAGGCGCATTGTACTTGTACATCTGCACCCTCTTCCCCCAAGGTCTTTGGGACATTACCCTATCGTCATACCATAAATGTAGAGGAACTGTCTTTAGATGACTAAGAGTATACCAATGTGTCATATATAGTGAGTACAGAAAGGATACCTAGGTAGGTATTGCTTCGATAGGTCGAGGATTGGCCCCCTCTGCGTATGGTCTTGCTGCCCAGGTGCCCCTTGTGAGATCTTTCAAAACTCATTGAGACTAGCGATTTCATGGACGATTATCCCGTCCATCGCTCCTGATAAAAAGGTACGTGGAGGATGCAGCAGCCCTTGAGTCTTGCAGCCCACAAAATTGGGGAGAAAGAGGGAGAGCCAAATCAAAGCCGAAGTCAGTACAGAAAATGCAGACCATGAGGTCTTTGCATGACTTCGTCAGCTTCGTCAATAGCCAGATTCGTCAATAGCCAATATCACGGAAAATATTCCAAGCCAACATCGAATGAAGGTGGGATTAGAGATCAAGGAGGCGTCTATAATGGAACGAGTTCAGAAAATTCGTGGAACGCGAGTGCACCCTACGTACGGCAATGCATGTTGGACAATGAGTCTGCGGAGCCTTTAGAAAACACGAGTCGGAATTACATTGGGATTTCCACGTTGGTCTGTAGTGACTCTAGCTGCATAATTAGGTACAATAATGGTATGGGTGAAAGGCATGTTCTGCCATAGACTTTTCTCTCGCGGCATCATGGCCCATCTGGCTGCGCACCGAAAGTCTGCACTGATGTGCAACATCCCCGAGTCCGAGCCTTCATCTCCGGTCCATTAGCGTAAATGCACACTAGGACGTGCTCCGGCTGCCCGCACGCCGAATGACACGCACGCATATACGCGTTCATAATTTCACCATGAACATTCCCATGACTTTGCCACGATGCATTTGGATTGGGGGTCGAGGCTTGGTCTACTAGGTGACAGTCCCCCGACGATCCGCTGGATTTTCAATAGTGTCTTCCAGACGCGCACTGCACATGCATGCAATCGAATCAACCCTGGGAAGCTTGTTCAAGCCGCTTGCAGGTGTGGAGCAGTAGCATCTGCAATCCCATGCAACCCGGTTGCCTTACCGGTGCAGTAGGTAGACTCCACTGGCCGCCAAGCACACCTGGGCACACACACACACACACCGCGGTAGCATCGGGGCATTGTGTGAGTGGATCTCAGCGTATCTGCCGTAAACCACCTGACAGGACACTCCAGCTTTCGCAGTACATGAAATGTCTACCCGGCCGAGTTATGTACCGGAAAACTTTGGAAATACCGCGGAAGAGTCAACATGTAGATCCTCGCATCAACGATGTACAGATCGTACCCGTCGACAGGACAAGCTTTGCATTAGCAACCACCCGGTTCTCTTCACAGACATCATTGCCGCTCAGTTGCATGGGCAAAAAGTACGTAGTGGGGGCACCGCTAACCGAAGATGCCGTATTTGTCTGTCGCACACCGAGTCCTCAACGCGGAAGGGATCCCGATGACTGTGCCTGTTGTCAGACCTCGGGACCCAACAGACACGTTTCGAGGATCCTACCTACGCAGCGCGGCCTGGCAGCTCAGTGTTGGGGTCGTGAGCAGGTCTCTCAGTTCATCAACAACGAAACGTAACGCGTCCATAAGTGGGTTGACCGTTGGATCGGCGGAGAAACCAGCCGTCGCAGCCTCGACGGCCGAAACTAATTGCCTTACCATTGTGCTGCACAGCCACAGCCCGAGCCTGGAAGCGCATGAAATCCCACCCTGCATTGTGCAAACTTGACTGCGTCAGCAACGCGAGTTTACATCTCAGAAGCTCTCGTCAGTCTCCTTCCAACGGAGTGGACGCGCTTGTACTGTCCTCGATCCACTGATCTCCAGGCCGTTACGTTGTGAACACAATGATCTGCACGACTGATGTCCAGGTTCATGATGCCATGCTGATTGATGCCGGCAGCTCGAAGATCATCCCCACTTGCCATGCGACGGCACCGATTGGGTCTTGCCATCAACGTGAGTCTGGCAGTCTGGACGCCCCGTATCCCTAGTAAACTCAACCTCCAGTCGGACAGTTTGCACCGCAACTCCTCTGGGAATTTCTACTGCGGTAGTATGCTCCGATTTGGGCCAAGAGGGCTTCTTGTTTCCAGAAGGTCCAGCCTGGTGTGTTCCCGTTCCTAAAGCGAAAATCCAATTGCTGTGCATGTCGCCAACAGTTGTCCGAGCATGGATATGGCCGTGATGACGAGATGACAGGCCGGGCAATCCTGTGAAAATGGTCAGACGAACACCCACAGTACAGTAGATTTGTACGCACGGGACTTTTGACTACCTAGGTACGATTATGGATTTTTTGCCCCCCCCCCTTCCCCCAGCGTACACGTACATTTGTGACCTTGTCATTATGTGTAAAATATTCGAGGCACCTGATGTCACTTTCGTCAACGTGTCGGTAAAGGACATCACGCAATATCCGGGTGTAGGAACCCGAACTTGCACGACAACCGTCACTGGTAGTCATGCCGATCGGCTTGACGATTCCCGATTGTCTTGAGACCAGGTTAAGTTTACGAAGTCTTTTTACACGAAACAGATGTGCTCTATGGCCGTGGGCTCCCAGTACTGCACAGGCAGCTAGAGACAGGCCTCTTTGGCAGGCTGGCCTGCTGGCCTATACATCAACATTTCCTCAATCTGACATGTCTTATCAAGACCTGCCCGATGATCTCGGAACCCAGCAATGCCAGTTCTACCCCTGTTGAGGCTCTGCAATTTTGTATTCCTACTGTACTGCCAGACTGCGTAAAACATGGAGTAGGCCGGCCGGGCTACGAATCCTTTGTGCCAGTCAGCCCCCATCTAATAACGTCGTCAGCGTCGTCGTGTAATCGAACGAGCTCGTATGGCAGACGGCATTGGCTCCCTCGTCCATCTCCAGCCCTAAGACTCGGACATTGAGATCATCAGAGACGTCTATTCACGATTACGAGGCCCGAGCGTTCCCGCCAATAGCTGTGACCTTTCAAAGGAATAGTGGGCTCGTTTCTTATCGATACATAGGCATCCTCTGCGCATCAATCGAAGGCTAAAAAATAGGCCGCAGACGGAGCAGGGATTTGAGAGTCACGGACATTGCAAACAGATCCGGAAACCAACAAGCGAGGAGTACCTAGGTCCTAATGCCGCTTTGGAACATGCGGAATACAGAATCTGGCTGCTGGCCAACAACTCACGGAGAGGCTCTCGAGCATCGTGGACTTCTGTGTGTTGACGACGCGGCCTCTCGGCTTGATCCACTTGCTCAGCCCGTACAGCCGCGAGTGTGCATTTTGACAGCCAGGCGAGTGCATGATCTCTCGGGGCATCACGAACGCCCCGCAGATTGCATTTGTATAAAGGGGAATCATACCCGAAAGCCAAGTACGGCACCGAACGAGCTGCACCTGGGCAGTTGAAAGGTTCCGTGCGAAAGGTCCTACGCGAAGAACTCTATGCGAATGGCTCTCAATCGAAAAATGAAAGGAATTAATATTTTCTTACCGACTTTGATCGGACCAGACCTGACGGATGGGACCTGCTATAGGTACTAGTATGCAGTCTTCCTACTTCTGGAAATACGACCGCGAAGGTATGGTATTTTGCAGTCCTGCACCCTTGCCGCCAGTCAAGTAGCATCCACTTAGACCCTTGCTGTGGCGAATACTTAAATTCGGAACTCAAAATTGCACGGTATAGACTCCGCCTGCAAATGCTATCTCCCTGCTCCCCTAGAAGTCTTCCAGAACGACCCTACTTCGTATCCACTTTGGATATGACGCTATACGGGTTCCAATTCTCGCTTACTTCCTCCTTACTGGAAATAGTATGAAGGATTGTCCATGCTAACGCACATGGTATATGAAAACCAGAACTAGTGTGTAAAATCCACCTGTACTGTACCATAAGATGCTGATATAGACAGACGCGAGATTTGAATTCTTTTTTGCTTTACATCCTGCACTCGTTGACACACGTCGACGGGTCAGACGGGTCAGATCTGAAAGGTTATGGATGCTTGCACAGGCAGAAGACGGACTACTGCAATGGCCGCCGGTTATCTCTAGGCTGAATCCTTGTTCTGCACGTTTTCTTCCATCAAAGTATCACCTTCCGAATAAGTGGTCAAGGTGGGTAATAAATAGGAAGATTTCACAGATCTCCGGCAGTACTTTGCGACTTGCGGTGAACCAGGTTCACCCCTTTCAAAAAGTACCTCGCACTTCGTAAGGGCTGAGCACGTATGACAACACCCTTCCATCCACATGCGCCGACGATAATCACGTCGGAGCAGTGACTATCGAATGTCAGGCGGGTCTTCCGTGTGCGTCCTACACCCTCTCCACATCCTATAGTAACTTGCCTCTCGGCAGTGGTCAGTGCCACTCCACACTACGACAGTATACTCTCTCTTCTCCGAGGTTGGCAACAGTTCGTCCGAGCATTGTGCTTCGGTATTCTCGGCGATCACTTGCGTCGTCAGGAAGAGACTATAATACATATGCATACGAGGCAGACTAGGGCAAAACATTGCACGACGCTGTGGTGAGATAAAAGGTAGATCCCTCATGAGGACGAATGTCCATCCATCTAGTGCTTCGTTGTCTGTGCGACCTTGTGGCTCTCTTAATATCATTGTAATATCAGCATCGCTGAATTGGTAATGAGGTTGCTAGTGCCTCGGGTCTCTTGCTTATTAAGTCGTTCATTTTGTCACAATGTCTTTCCTCCTCTTAGGATTTCTTATGTTGTCTTCGGCTTTCGCCGCCCCGTCCCATGTCTCTTCTGTCGCCAAGAGATGTGTCAACAGTGCTTCGGACCGGTCGTGCTGGGGAGACTATGACCTGTCGACCGATTACTACGATGCTTCTGCCGTCCCAGATACGGGTGTCGTCAGAGAATACTGGTTTAATGTCATCAACGGGACTGCTTCTCCTGATGGTATAGAAAGAACAGTCCTCACTATCAATGGTTCGCTTCCAGGACCAACGATCATCGCGGATTGGGGAGATACGATTGGTAAGACAAGAACCCATTCATACCTGCGAGGTTTAATTTGCACCATACCACTGCAGACTAGGCGGGACGGGCACGATTCAACAGCTAACAGACTCTTCGCTAAAACAGTCGTCCATGTGACCAACTCGATGGTAAATACTCTTTGATCCGTAATCCGCCTCGAATCTAGATCTGACTGATTTTCCCAGCAAAATAATGGCACGGGCATTCACTTCCACGGAGTTCGTCAGTTGAACAACACACAAAACGACGGAGTACCCAGCATCACGCAATGTCCCATTGCGCCAGGGGACTCCCTCACATACACCTGGAAAGCGACACAGTACGGGAGTTCGTGGTATCACGTGAGTTGCGGACGGCCACTACATGACTTCGAGGGAATATCCAGTCTCTAACCAAGATGACAGTCACACTTCTACGTACAAGCATGGGACGGTGTCTTTGGTGGAATCCTCATCAACGGGCCCGCTACAGCAAATTATGACGAGGATCTTGGGAACCTCTTCCTCAACGACTGGTCACACGATACCGCCGACCAGATCCTCGTGACATCCACGTTCAGTGACACTGCGGTCACCATGCTCACGTCACTAATCAACGGGACCAACGTCTACAATGATACCGATGGCGAGACCGGATCGCGCTTCGAGACAACCTTTGAGGCCGGCAAGAAGTACCGCCTCCGCCTCGTCAACGCCGCAGCATCGAACCACTTTAGGTTCATGATCGACAACCACACCATGGAGGTCATATCGGCGGACTTTGTGCCCATCCACCCATACAACACGACGCAGCTCAGCATCGGGGCGGGGGAGCGCTACGACGTGGTGGTGACGGCGTCGGCGGCCAGCGGGAACTTCTGGATGCGGTCGATCCCGCAGCTGAACTGCACCAAGACGGACAACGTCGACAACGTCCTCGGCGTGGTCCGCTACGCCTCCCCGGACGGCACCGCGCTCGACGCCGACAACCCCCCGGCGACGCTGGCGTACGCGTACACCGACTCGTGCGCGGACGAGGACCCCGCCGACCTCGCCCCCTACCTGCGCCTGGACCCGTCGGCCGCCTACGACGTGCGGGACGACGAGGTCACGGCCGTCGTCAACGGCGCCGAGGTGAGCTGGACCATGGGCGGCGCCGCCTTCGGCGTCGAGTGGGCCGACCCCAGCCTGCAGAGGGTCCTCGACGCGGGCGGCGCGGCGGCCGCCAACTGGACGGCGGACCAGCACGCGCTGGAGCTGCCCGTCGCCGACGAGTGGGTGTACATGTACATCCAGACCACCTCCAACCAGGCCCACCCGATCCATCTGCACGGGCACGACTTTTGGGTGCTTGCGTCGGGCTGGGGCAACGTGTCCACCGCGGATGTGCAGCTGAATGTGACGAATGCTCCGAGGCGGGACGTTGCGATGGTCCCTGGCAACGGATATCTCGTTATTGCCTTTTACACAGACAATCCTGGCGTAAGTGAGAGCATGTTCCCATGCACATGACATTCAATTTCAGTTGCCCTTTGTCTATTTGATTGAAGCTAACTCGGTGACCGCAGACTTGGCTTTTACACTGCCACATTGCATGGCACACCTCGGAGGGTTTCGCGATGCAAATTATAGAACGCCAATCCGAAATCGTCTCAATGATTGATGAAGATACGATGAATACGACATGCACTAATTGGGATGCATATGCAAACGCTGATGACGTTGTGCAGTGGGATTCTGGAGTGTAATGGTATAATAAGACTCATTCGATGGCGTTTGATGTACCGGATTGGGCAGAAGCAAACTTAATTGTAGTAATGCTAATCAGAATTAATGCATCTGCTCTGCCATGAAATCAGAATGAGCCTGACAACGGGTATATCCTGCCCAGTGCTTTTCAATGTTCCCGTGGCCTCTGGAGATCGTGTAAAGCCCTGACTCAATACGAGGTCAAAGCCGGAGAGCCCTCGCAAGGCGGGAACGAGTGCTTGGTTTCGACGAATATCTTCTGAAGGCCATCCTCATGGTTGTCAAACTTGTAGTAAACCTTGTCGAGATCGTCAAGCTTGATGCGGTGGGAAACCATCTGCAGAGGATCAAGCTTGCCACTCTGAATGTCCTTCAGAAGCTCGTCCCAGTACTTGTGGACCGGGGCTTGACCGTTGCCGATCAGACGGATACCACGCTCCATCAAAGAACCGATGTTGAAGTGGTTGGTCTAGGACAGATCAGTCACGCCGCCTGGCAAGAGTGATGGAGTCTTCAACTTACATATCCGACGTAAACACCCGTGATGCCGCAGCGGCCATAATTCCTCACGCCCTCGATCATCTCGTTGATGAGCTCGGAGGTGTCGGTCTCGGCGCCAACCTGCAACTCCAACCAGTGCATCCATCCTTTAGGATATTCTCCAGCGGCACACTCCAGAGCCACGTCGGGGCCCCGACCGCCGCAGAGCTCCTTGAGCTTGCTCACGACAGTGGGCTTGTTGGTGACGCCGAAGCTCAGCTTTGAGAAATCGACCAGCTCCAGCTTGTCCTGGTGCTCCGCCGGCCACTTGCTCTTGATGAGCTCCAGCCGCCTCGTGCTGTCGACGAAAATAATCTTGGAGGCGCCCTCGTTGACGGCGAAGATGCCACACATCTGTCCGATGGGCCCGGCTCCGAAGATGGCCACCTCGTCGCCCTTGTAGACCGCGGTGTCCTTGACGCAGTTGTAGGAAGTGCACAGCACGTCGGACAGGTACAGGGCCTTCTCATCCGGTACGTCGTCCGGGATGGGCAAAAGGTTGACGTCGCCGAGGGGAACGCGGACGTACTCGGCCTGGCCGCCCGCAAAGCCACCGGTGAAGTGAGAGTAGCCAAACATGCCGGCGGTCTGACCACCATACATGGCATGTTCTGTTGAGTTGGAGTTGGTCCTTTCACATTGAGAGGAGAGCTTGTTCTTGCAGAAGAAGCACTGGAGTTGTGTGAGTATGAATCGAGGCGCGAGACGTTGGGACAGAGGCTACTCACGTCTCCACAAGCAATTTGGAAGGAGGCAACATATCGTCCCCCCTTCTCGATGCCCTTGACCTCAGCACCCATCTCATCGACAACTCCGCAGAACTCGTGTCCGAGGATGTCTCCATTTTGCATCTGGATGACTGAGCCGTGGAGCAGATGCAAGTCACTGCCGCAGAGGGTACTGCCCGTCACCTTGAGTATGACATCGCGAGGTTCAATGATTTTTGGTCGGGCAGTCTCGACAATCTTGACTTTGTTTTTGCCCTGCCAGACGAGGGCCTTCATGGTATTGGTGGTATCGCCCGTAGACTCGTAGTTGGTCACGTCCTGCTTCGTGATGGTGGTGCCATCATGACCGATGGCCTTTTCGGCCTGGAAGGCTAATTGGGAAGTTGCCATGTTGTAATCTGGGAGGGATCAGAGGAGTTTAGTCGGCGATTACAGATATTTAGCGCTTGAGTGTGTGGGCTGAAAGCGTTCACTTGAGGAAGACAGAGGGGTGATGAGATAGGGAAATAAATATTTCACGCCCGACTGAGTTGTTGTTTTCAATGTGACGATATGATGGATGAGGGACAAACGCTGGTCTTGTTTTGATCTAGTGGACCGAATTAACCAACAGAAGGATGTTAGGAAGAACGTTTCCACAGTTTCAAAATTCTAGATTTCAGGTCGTGTGAAGCGGAGGTGAAGTCGATGACCGCTTCAAGCAAGATCAGTCCTCAAAGCCGAATGGCGTCCGTGGATCGAATTTCGCCCCTGTTCCAAGTGTTCCAGGCTAAAGGATTCATGATATCTGCTAGAATTACCATGTAGTTCTGTCGATGGAACATTTCGAGTCAAACTGTGGGCGTGACGGAGCTTTAGCGTCATCCTCCGCGTGTGACGACATAACTCCACCACCTGCACTGCGTGTCTTGAGCGACGTCATGGAGCCGTTTGCATGGCAAGCCGTAGTGACGAAGGGCACCAGAATCAGCCCTAATGGGCTTCACCAAGCAATTGCTAAGCTCTACCCAGGTAGTCCCGATCCCAATTGGTGCGAGTGGCGCTCTGCTGCGGCGCAAGACAGTGATGGGAGAGTGACTTTCAACCGTTTAACCGGATTGTTTGGTCCGACAGTTGCAACGTCCCGACACGCTTGTAACTTTCGGGACTGCCAACGTGATTACCAAGCCTAACCCGACCAGTCCCGTACCTAGGTTATCACTTTGCCCTTGACCAGGTACAGCACTGGACAAAGGACGCTGAAGTCAGTCACGGGACCCATTCGCAGGGGAAACAATATTCCTTGCCCGTCCTTTGCGATCACCGCTCCGAGTACAAATGTATTTGAGGCGACTTGTAGGTGAGTCCCTTCCACTATTGCCTTTGGTAGGCGGACGGAGAAACGATTATCCTATATCCAAGTTAATCTCAAAACAGAGAAACTTCTCTGAAAACAACCCTAGTTGCGGGGATTACCTAGGTACCTACTAAAGTAGATGTCCACAGAAGCAAGTCCTGCAGCCGTCCATTGTCGAAGGTATATGCTGCGACTTTTCTTGATCCCGTCGCCCCACCGGTCACATCGTTATAGACCTATGGAGGCTGCTTATGTTTCCAAGTCAAGGGTGTTCAGTGTCAGTCTTGGTGGTGATGGGCGATGTTGAGACCGACAAATTAGACTCGGTACGGCCGAAAGTCTCGTTCCACTGCAAGGTTGTGTAGGGCCCAGTAAAGAAGACACAAATCCATGCCTAGGTAACCTCTGATCGAGACTGTGAAATTTCAGCTAAATAGAATCCACATCCGCAGGGTCGCTATCGTTGCTACCTAGGGAGTGAATTTGCGCTGAGTCTGATACCGCCGTAAGCTCGTCAACGTCTCTTGAACTGCTTCCAGACCGCATCCTTCTCTCCGGGGCCTCAGTTGAACGCATTGGTTCACTTGAGCCCGAGATAACTTGAATGTAATAAGCGCATCGATTAGGACCTTGCCGATGCGGTCATTCTGATCCTCACAGCACTCTCTTGCTGCCTTCTCCGACCCAAGTACCTCCCGGCCTCGACCGTTTGAGAAGAGAGTCGTCCACTTGCTGTACTCCTCGCGGTTCTCGCCCTCCATCTGCACACAAAGCGTCTGCGCCGCGCCCGTCAACTCAAAGTCGAAGCACCACAGGAGGAGGGCCGTCGCCATGGCCATCGAGTACGAGGCCAGCGTCCCGCCCGGACAGATGCGCTTGCCGAAGCCGAACGCGAAGTTGGCGTGGGTGTGATCCAGGGAGGTGCGAGGCGACAGAGTGTCGTTGTCGTTGTCGTTGTCGCAAGAGAGCCATCGGTCCGGGGCGAAGCGCCAGGGATCTGAAAAGGCCTCAACGTCGTGGTGGAGGCCGTAGATGCTGACCAGGACCGTCGCCCCGGCCGAGACGTGCAGTGTCGTCGCGGCGCTCCCGTCCGCGTTCTTGAGGTCGCAGGACAGAGGCTTCGCCGCCGTGGGCATGTGACCCACGCCCGAGCTCCCGGTCGGGGTCAGCCTCAGCGTCTCCTTGACGACCGCTGCTAGGTATGGCAAACGTTCCAGGTCCTCAAAGGTCGGTGGTGTTCTGGCGTCCCCGTATCTGTCGTGCATAAGAGTGTCGATCTCACACTGTGCTTGACGAGTCATCCTCGGGTAGCAGGCCGCGGCAAGGAGAAACGTGTTTATGCTCATGGCGGTTGTTTCGGTACCAGCCTCGAAAAACCCGGCTGCGAGGTAAGCTATGCCGTCTCGATCCACCTCGTGGTCATCCTGCTTGCTCAGAAGCTGCGCGGATGCGCAGTCTTCTACGCCGATCACGCTGCCTCTGGTGGCTTCGTCACCCTCGCCACCAGATAGCCTGTCCTCGACGCTCTTGAGGAGGCGGCTGAAAAGGCTTCTCTCAAACTCATGGTCTGCATTCAACCTCTTCTTCCATGGCGCGAGCATCACAGGAAAGACATCCAGGAGGGGAAAGTCCTCGACCCAATATTTTCCCGTTGTGAAGGCGCTACTAATGTTGGCAGAGACGATTTCGAGTTCCTTGAGATATGGGTCGGCCGGAGTGTCTGCCCTGCGAGCATAAGCCACCTGGAGGACGCTCGACGCCGTGAAACGGGAGATTTCGTCCACCAGCTCGGTGCCTTGCGAGCCCGACTGATCGCTCAGTCTGGAAATGCGGTCGACCATGATCAGAGCCTCGAACCGCAGGGCCTTGGCCCATTTGCTCTTGACCTTGTCCTTGGTCAGCAGCACAGAGAAAGCCCTTCGATGCCGCAGCCAGTCCGGCCCGTACGGTTGCAGAACAATGCGCTGGCCGCGGCTCAGATACTTGCCAGCCGCGATGGAGGGTCCCCGGGACGCGCAGGAGTTGAGAAGTCTCTTCAGGGCCCCTTCGTTGTCCTGGAGGGAATTGATGAGGATCGTCGTGTCCGAGGGCTGCCAGCCCGGGAAGAGACAAGTGTGCACCCATCGCAGGAGTCGCGAAAGAGCGCCCTTGGGCCCCAGCGTGATGCGGATGACGGGTCCGTACAGTTGTGACAGCCTCGCGTTGAACCTGGCTTCATACTGGGGCCATCTTGTCTGACCATAGTATAATTCGTGCCCGTCGAGTGTCGGCACGTCTTGGCCGAGTACGGTCAGTGAGTCCTGGCGTTCCGGCGATTTCCAGTCGGTTAGGCCCTTCAAAGTTGACAACCAGCGACAGGCGACGAGGACGCAGACAGCGGCAGCGAGCCAAGACAAAACCCCGGAGTCGACAGAGACTTTAGCCATGATGACCGCGACACCTTGGCACTGCCTTTCGTCGTTCCAGCCACATGGCGATGCTGCTTACATATACGTGAGGAGGTGCGACCAAATTTTGATTTAAGGTTCATTAGCACGCTCGGCGCATCTGTTCCCAAATGGGGTTTTACCTATATCCTGATTGGCCATACTGGCGCAAGCCATTCATGCTGTGTCAGTACTAGTCATGCTTCTGGCGGTCAGGCTTCTCCGATGCATCATGTCGAAGTTCGCACGCGCGTTCCAGTGCTGCTTGCCGCTGAGGCCTTGGACAATCCTTGGCGACTCACATTGAGACCTCTGCGGTGCAGTTAATCGATTGTTTGTCTTCCAACTTTGCGTCTGTGCCACCAATAATCAAGGAGGAGACGCCGATGTCGACTGGGGGGTTTGGGGGATTGATGCCTTCTATTTAAACGACAGTCACTGGTTCTTTTGGCTACGGTTGGGGTCCTACGTGGGTTTATGTGCGGTAGTGTGCTTTAAACTCGTCCTGAAGTCTGGTCCCACGAATCGTCGAATGCGCTGCATGATCAATTGCATAATCCACCTAGACCACCAGCTCCAGGCACAGCTAAGAACAGAGGCAGACGAGTTCAGTCACACATACGCTGAAGACGTTCGTCGTCCATTCTCCCTGCTTTGGTAGTGCAAATAAGTCGAAAGGCTACTCGCACAATGAACTTGTGCAAAACCAGTTTAGGCGGTCAGTTTGCGCGGGTGTGGCACCCGGAGCTTTAAGATCTGTGATATGTGCGACTACCACGACGTCCACGGGTAGGACTCTACAGTGAATACACCCCTTAAGACATACCCACTTATAACATATTTCCTAGTCAAGACATAAATATTTACGGAACAGAGCTTTTTATATGGTACTAAGATATAAGACATAAGAGCCTGTTTCTTTGCCCGGCAGGAGGGCACGGCACGGCAAGATTTAACCCCTGCTGCCGGACTTTATGCCGTGCTAAACCTGCCGTATGATAGATTTAGCTATAAAGAGTTTTACTATGCATTTTTGCCAAGCTGCGTTCCTTAAGCGGTCTAGCAGCAAATGCTAGTTTTTTTAGTCTTGTAATTAATTTTGTTTTTTTCTTAGTATTGCAGTTTTGCTAAATATATAACTTTGCTATTTTTATATACTATTATTATTATTATAGTAAATAATATAACCCTTTTTAATCTAAGGCTTTATAGCCTAAAGAATAAAAATAATAATAATATCTCTTTGCTTTTAATT
>JALRMF010000335.1:0-54656 GCA_026120015.1 Dendrostoma leiphaemia | reverse complement strand
AAATAGAAAGGAATAATAATTATAGTTAGATAGAATATATTTTATGCAAAGTAAAAGTTTTTATTTTTTTACCTATATTATTTTATATAAGCTACTAAAAAATCTCTTTTTATTGACAATTATTAGATACCCTTAATGTTTTTATTATATAATCTATTACTTAGCACTAAATAGCGTGCAAGCGCTAGATATAGTTGGCGTAGGCGCTGTGCTGATACCCTGCTATATGCAAGCAGTTGCTGAAGGGGTTGGCGGAGGAGTTTGGGTTTTTATATATATAATTATAATTAACGTTTGCATAGTGGCCGACGCTGGCAACAATGCTAAACAATATTAATTTTTTATATAGAAATAAAAATAAAAGATAAACTTATAATATAGTAAAGTATAAGTTTTGTTATACGATTTTAGCAAAAGCTAGGGATATATATTTTTAATCAATGCCTACTTTAACTTATACATCGGCTATAGGCAAGTTAACTAGGGCCAACTCTTAGTTTTATATTTTATTAGTTTGCAAATATATAATAGGAGAAAATAATAATATGCTATATATGTTTTTATAAAGGCTAAGGGCATTAGTATAAAACTGGGCATTAGAGCTTAAATATATAATAAAAGCTTAATGGCTGGCGTTTATACTTAAAAAGGTTGTATAAAAGATTGGCTGGGCTAAAATGTTTGCAACGAGGGCGGAAGCTGCTATAGTGATTAAATTTTCGTTTATTTGCTTGCATATAAAATGTTTACGCAAGTTAAAAGGTTAGTGGTAATATATGTAGAAGGAAAAAGAATAGAAGACTATATATAGTTAGAAGTTGATTGTTGGTGAAGGAAGAAGAGAGAGAGAGAGAACCAAAGGCTAAGTTGGGAACGAGGTCTTTTATACTTTATATGTAATTAAAAGTGTAAATTACTTTAAACGCTGATAGGTAAGTGTTTATGATTTATTAGGAGGAAGTTTGTGACTTAAGAGGCAATAAGAGCTATATGTGATTTCTTTTATATAGAGAGTTACTTAAAAGGCAAAAAATTTAACTATATATAATATATTACGTATAGGTAGTTACTAAAAAGCGAGGTTTTTAATAATCCTTATAGGTACAATTACTTTTTTTAGCATTTAACTATTAGAATAGTACAAGGTCTATAGTGCGTTTCCTTTATAAAAACCATAGTCTTTTCTCTATAGTTTTTATATATACGACTATATAAGCCGCAAAAGAAAAGATGCCAATATTGGAATAAATGGCATTATAGCTTTGTATATAAGCTGGTAGAGATGCTGGTGCTAACTACCAAAGTAGTCTAGCAGACTAAGACTAGGCATGCGGTTACATATGTTTAAAACGCATATATAAATCCTTTATATAAAGAAGGAGACTTTGTCTCCTTTCTTTTATATAAGGTAGAGCTAAATATAATTTTGTCTCTACCCTATTATATTATTTATTTACACTTAATATATATATATATAAGGAAGCTTATTTAATAGATTATTTAAAAGCTGCAAATAGTTTAAAAAAGTTAAGTTATATAATTTTAATATTAATATATACCTGCACTTAAATACTTACTTAGTTTTGTTTTTATTAGTAAACTTTTCTTTAATAATAAATTAATTTGCTAATTTAACAACTTTGCTAAAAATAGCGTATAAATATATTAAAAATAAAAAGCAAGGCTACTTTAAGCTATAAGGAGAAATTCATTCTTAGCTAGTTTCTATACCTTAGCAAAAAAAGAATTTTAAAAAGTTAATGCAAATTTAACTAAATAGTTTAGACTACCTAGATCCTTAGTACCTTTTTTTCTTTAATCAAAACTATACTCTCCTAGCTAAGACGGTCTTTAGATTTGAGAAATCTTATAGAGTAAGGGCAGTCATTACTTTTAAAAGTAATTGCCTTTTTTTTTGCGTCATATAACGCGGGATATCCCAAGACCGCTTTACCGGATCTACAAATGAGCGCTATGGTATGTCAAGAAACTTATCTGATTTGCAAACGCTCGGTCTGTGCCTTGGGATTATCGGCTATGCTGTCGTCTCTTTCTTAATACCGACAGAGCCTCCCACTTGCGTCTATTGTAAACTCATCCCCACCGACAGCAAAATGACCGTAGAACAGATAATATGGATCGTTCTGGTGTTTGATACGTAATAAGCGGTCGTAATTGTCGCCATACATAGCCTGCTTCCAGTCACCCATATACCATGGGTCGATCTCGTTAAGGTACACACCCGACCCAGGTGTGGCGTCTTCGATAAGCGGTTGGTAAACTTCGACCAGTTCCTTCTTCACGGCCAGGTTCGTCTGCAGCGGCTCCGCATACGCCCAATATGCGTTGACATTGCAGAGCGCGATGGCGTCGCGCCAGGCAGGCAGCACTGCATTATCCGGATGGCTGACGTTGGGCAGGCTCATCCCGGAACAGCCGACCAGGTAGGTGCCGCTGGCCACGGTCGAGCGGATTGCGTCCACAAGCGGGCCGACCGACATGTCGTCGTCCACCACCGACCGCGGGATCACTCGGCTCGTGAGGATCGTATCGGGCGGCTCCGGGCCGAATGGGAGTGGGCCGTAAGTCGCATTGAAGTACTCGAGATACGAGGATGAGACACTCGAAGTCATCTCGAAAGTGACCCCGAGGGCGTCGAGTTCTGCGGTGTATGGCGCCAGGAGGGTCTGCACGGCCGAGGATTCGTTCACGTCGGGAAGATTGATGGCGATGGCCTCAAAGGTGTTGTTCAACACCTCAAACTGGACGGTACGGCCATGCTCCGCGAGCCGCGGCAGCTGCTGGAACCAGACCGACACGGCCGCCCAGTATGCGGTTGCGTTGTTCCCGGCATCAGCAAGAGTGAACACCAGCGAGCCGCCCGTCATGGGACCGTCCTCGTACAGCCGGGCCGTCATGCTCAGCACCACGCCGTATGTGCCTCCTCCCCCGCCGCTGAGCGCCCAATACAGGCCCGCGTTCTGCTCAGGCGTTGCCACGATATGCTCGCCCTGCGCCGTGACGAGTTCCCATTCCAGGACCTGGTCCGAGCCCATCCCGTAGGCGCTGTTGAGGATGGAGTGTCCCCCTCCCTGTGAATAGCCACCGGCAACCCCAACACTACCACATTCACCGCCTACGACTCGATAGCCTGCTGCGGCCGCGGCCTCGTAGGCTTCACCGACGATGACTCCGGCGCCTAATTTGATGGCGGGCCCTGAATAGGCGTTGCTCGTGTAGTTGGTGACGATCTCAGTTGACTTAAGGTTGTGTGTCCACAGAGATAGGGCGCCTTTCCCGGTAGACTTTCCGTTATAACTGTTGGCACTCAGTGATCCTCTCGTTTGAACTGAATGTATCTAATTTCATTCTCTCTCGGGTTCTTTTACTTTCTTGTCTATGCTTATTATGGATAGATGGGACTCACTCATGGCCAGTGTTCTTGATGGCTAGCCGGATATTCTTGTCCTTCACGAACTGTAGGCCGGCCATAATATCATCTGCGCACGTCACACCGACGGAATAGGATGCATAATTTCCGAGCTCGCACGGTCTGGAGGCGTTTGTGAAAGGATCACAAGATTGATTCTGGTAGTAGGGGCTCATGATCTCCGCGGGCTTGAGCTCGAAGGTCTGGGCCTTGCCCCAAGCCTCCTGCAAAGATGCACAAGCCGTCTCGTCGTAGTCCGAGTATGGTGTAGTGTGGCAGATGCTTGCCTGTGGGATGGTGGCAATCAGTCTCCCGCCTACTGTGGCATTGAGTTCTTGCCAGTCTGCAGGGGCCGGCCACCCATCGTCGCCAGGTATGTATCTGCAAGTTACGTTACTAGCGGAGACTGGAATGGACAATGAAAGCATAAGGAAGCCAGTGGACAGCCATCCCAGACCGTCCGGGTGTGTCAGGGGCGAGTCGATTATGGGCAACATGATATGGCGATGATGGGGGAAATGTAAATAATAACGGTTGTGGCTTGATATATATTATATTAAAGCACCAACTCATCAGTTCGGATATCCAGGGCAGCTAAGTTTATATAGTAAGTACTATTATTAAATATGAAGAAATACGGTGGATTCCAGCCAGACTGTCATCCTTTAATAAGAAATGGCTTGTGGATCACATAGGCCCGCTGCAATATGCCAGGCCGAAGGCTCTACGACGCTCTTCGCGACGCTCCTCGCATACCCGATAGGAATTTACAGGATGCTTAAATTTGTTCTAATGAGCATTTCTTTTGTGAGGATCCGTGAACTGCGCCCCACCCCAGAACGTACGTATCTGCTCAAGTGTTCCATCTGTGAATCCTTTCGAACAGACAGTCTCGAGTGGCAGGACCTGGCGCTGGCGCTAGACTCAAATCAACATGAAAGTCACATTAGGCGATGAGGATTCGGAGAGTCATGTTGGCGGGTTCTCGTTCTCGAAGTCAAAGCTGGATGTGAGTGACAAGGCTTACGTGGTGTGCTCCTCTATTTTCATCAAGTTCATCAGCCCATCAACGCAATGGGCAGACGCCGTCAGCAGACCTGCCGGTTCTAATCCGCGCAATTGATCGAAACAACACCGCCACTGCCATTTGCAGCAATTGTCACTGCCTATTCAGCCGCGCTCTTGCAGAAACACCATGGGTGGAGGGTGTACGAGGGACTTAGACAGCTTCTGCGTAAGTACCTACCCTAGGGTATTCCGCAGCCGTACTTATGTATATGACTCCACCAGACGCCTCGAGGATGCCGCCATGGGTTTTTCCGTACCTAGGTAGCTATGTACACAGTACTCGTTGATCCTTTCGCTGAAGTGCAACTTCATTCCAATCCTACCTAGGTCGACGCTTGGACGCAGAGTAGGAAGGCGGTAAACCTGCCCAGGTGTCATGAATCCCGCGGTGGTCCAGGATAGCAGGTTGGGGGTTAAAAACCATGTCACACCAGAAACAAACCGGGCGAGAAACCCGAATTTCTTCTTATCCTGGGGGAAAAAATGAAGATATCAAAACCAACGTATTGCTTGAAGTCTCTTGGTCGAATACAAAATTATCACTTTTGTTCTTTTACCCTTTGTGGCGGTAAAACCTGGAGGATAGCGATATCAACTGCGTTTGATGTGACATCTTGTTCTACCACCAAATGGATAGGTACTTACGTCTGGAATGGATGGCCTAGAAATAAAATCCGAACGGAGACTTCCTCTAGTACAGGCTATATAATCCTGGTAAGCCCGACCCTGCTTCTTCGGAGGCGTGGGAATAGTGAAGACTGACAAATCTGGGCGGAAGCCACATCCGCCGCCGTGTTTATGTAACCGGTACCCAAGTGTCAGTAGAGAGGATGGGCCCATCTCCTTTCAGCATTTGACTGGGGGCAGCCTGAGCTGGAGCCGGAGTGCCACCGATGCCCAAGGTACCAAAGGAGGTGACCACGCCCGAGTATGATTGGGGGCAGCCTGAGCTGGAGCCGGAGTGCCACCGATGCCCAAGGTACCAAAGGAGGTGACCACGCCCGAGTAACGGAAGTGAAGCAGTGGGCTGGTATGGTAGGTCAAGACGTCGTTCACATCCGACCGATCAGACCTACTTAAGTACCTAACATCTTGAACCACACGATATTTCACCAGACATTTCGTGTAGCGCCTACTCAACTGCTCAGGTCTTTTGCCCTGCTCCCCCATCATACTCAACCCCACACCGTTCTTAACCTCGTCGGCAGAGCCTCGCCAAAATGGTGTCGTTCTCGACCTTCTGGACGCACTTTTTCCCGCCCAAGCCCAATTTCACTGACAAAGACGTGCCGGACCTGACTGGCAAGGTCTGCGTGGTGACAGGTTCCAACACGGGTATCGGAAAGGAAGTGGCCCGCATCCTCTTCATCAACAATGCCAAGGTCTACGTGGCCTGTCGCTCTGAGGAAAAGGCCCTCCAAGCCATCGAGGCCATCCGGACCGATGAGGCGGCCGCGAAGTCCCGTGGCGAGCTGGTCTTCTTGCCTCTCGACCTGAGTGACCTGCCCAAGGTGAAGGCCGCGGCGCAGAGCCTCCTCGACAAGGAGCAAGAGATCCACGTCCTCTTCAACAATGCGGGCGTCATGGTTGGCCCTGCTGAGCCACCGCTGAGGACGAAGCAGGGCTACGAGCTCGCGCTGGGCGTCAACTGTGTGGCTACATTTCTATTCACGCGGCTTCTCACTCCCAAGCTGGCGGCAACGGCCAGGGCTGAGCAGGAGCCAAACACGGTGCGCGTCATCTGGCTGTCATCATTTGGCCTCGAGCTCTATGCGTGCGAGGGCGTCGGGGTCAGCCTTGATAACCTCGACTACCACCAGCCCGAAAGCCACACTGAGCGGTACGGCCTGAGCAAGGTCGGCGCCTGGGCGCTGGGCGTAGAGTACGCGAAGCGCCACTCGCGCTCCGACGGGATTGTCAGCATCCCCGTTAACCCCGGAAACCTTCGATCTGAACTGGCCCGCGATCAGGGTGTGGCGCTCAAGACCATTGCCTCGGTGCTTTCTTACCCCGTTGTCAAGGGGGCCTATACGGAACTGTATGCTGCCTTTTCCCCCGACGTCACCGTCGAGTCCGACTGGTCTAGGGAATGGGGTACGACTTTCTCTCTTTCCTTGTTTCAAATTATCATGCACGATAAGCTGACGGCCAAGCAGTCATTCCTTTCGGCCGCCTCTATGCGCTCCGACCGGATCTGCCCAAGGCAACCAAGACAGAAGCTGAGGGCGGCACGGGTGGAGTGGCCAAATTCTGGGAGTGGTGTGAGGACCAGGTCAAGGGTTATCTTTAGATGGCACGTATGAGTACCTGCCTAGGTAGATAATGAGCCGGTCGGTCCGAAATGTATAAGGCTTGAGACATGTCATCACGTCAGCACCCGTGGACGGTCTTGCATACAGCCAGAGGAGCACTATTGGATAGGTACTTATGCTGCATGCGAGCGACGCCACTTCTTCCCCGACAGTGGACTCGGGGTTGATTTTCCAGAATGTGAAATTACAGCTACTCTGCAGCTAAGTGATGCTGCAAATACTTACAAGGTTACTTTCGTCGTGGCCCCCAACATGATATCTACGGGTTGTGTACGACATCTGACGATGTTGCTGTGGCCCCCCCCCCCCTCCTTTCCAGTCGTCGAGTCCTGACCAACTCCTGAGGCCAGAACAGGATTCATGAGTGCCTCGTGCTTTGCTTGTTCCTAAGCTGCTGTCGGCACTGCTAATGCCACCCTCACCCTGGAAGAAAGGAACAAAGGAAGACGAGGCCAGCCAAGACAGTCACTATGATACCACCACCGCAAGTCCAGACAGCGGTTGTTCAGGCCCCAACCAACAAAACATTAACGTCCGATGCATCGCCTCTGGTCATCTCCCACGCGGTGCCTGTGCCCGCGCTGCCGTCGCCCGACCACTCACTCGTGCGCGTCCTCGCCGTAGCCCTCAACCCTACCGACCACAAGGTCGTTGCGCACGTAAGCACACTCCGGAGCTCTCCTCCTCTCCCTCATTACATCCTTCTAGCCCTTTTAAATCCTGTTCCCGTGATTGCTCTGTTTTCCTCAGGAGTCTCGCTCCACAGCTTACTCGACGCCCTGTAAAGAGTGCCTAGGCAGTGCTGCCGAGAGGAGGCCAATGAGGCTAGACCTCACCCCGAAATTCTACGGCGCAGCGGCTGACTCCGGGTCCAATAGTTCCCTCGGCCGGGCGCAATGACAGGTTGCGACTTCTGTGGATTAGTCGTGGACGTCGGACCGGGTGCGGCTGCGGCGGGACTCGTCAAGCCCGGCACTCGCGTCTGCGGCGGCGTGTTTCCCTACAGCACCGGGGGCCCAGACGGTGGCCTGAGGAGTGGCGCGTTTGCGCAGTGGGTGGTGGCGGACACGCGCTTGCTGCTGCGTGTCCCCGATGCGTGGGATGACACCGAGGGCGCGGCCCTGGGTGGCGTGGGATGGGGGACCGTCGGCCTGGCACTGTCAGACCCGGACGCGCTGGGCCTCAACGGTGTCCCGTCAAGCCCGGTCGGGGCCACCGACGAGGAGACCGGGGATAGAGAGCCCGTATTGGTTTACGGAGGCGCAACGGCCACAGGCACCATGGCGTGTCAGCTTTTGAAACTGTGGGTTAATTACCCTTGCACCGCTGTACCCCCCCCCCCTTCCCGTTTCTCCCCTTTTCCTTTCGTGGATGTGAAGGCTCGATACAGCATCATCTGACATGACGAGTTGCCGAATGTAAGATCGGGTTACTGCCCCATAGCTGTTACGTCTCCCAAGTCCGGAGCCCTGGCTCTCCAGTACGGCGCCGCAGCGACTGCGCACTACACCTCGCCTAGCTGCGCCCAGGATATCCGGACACGGCTGGCGCGCCCGGGACTTCCCGTCCGCCACGTCGTCGACTGCATCACCAGCCCAGACTCGGTCGCCACGTGTCTCGCCGCCATGGCGCGCACAGGCGGCCGTTATGCCTGTCTGGAACGCATGCCCGCGGCCTGGCGTACCCGCAGGGCAGTTCGCGTCAAGGAGGTGATGAGTTACGAGGCGCTGGGCAGGCAGGTCTCGCTCGTGGTGGCGCCTGGAGGTGGTGATGGTAGTGTTGGTGATGACGCTCAGGGGACGGGCAGCGTAAGTGAGAACTCGACGTACACTCGCGAGGCGAATCCGGTCCTTCATGCCGTCGTGCAGCGCTGGAGGCGCGAGGTGCAGGCGTTGTTAGATAAGGGCCTGCTGCGAGCTCATCCGATTCGAGAGGTCAAGGACGGGGATCACTGGGGGAATGCAATTATCCAAGGCCTGTCGCAGTTGCAAAGGGGCGAGGTCCGGGGACAGAAGTTGGTCGTCCGAGTAACGCATGATTCCCATTAGCAGGCAAGGATGGCGACCTGATACGTAGTAGTACTCTAAGAAGGATCACTGCCCGTTTTCAGCATGAGAGGGGCCAGATATAGATTCAGATTGCGGCCCTGAACCAGAGCGTTAACACAACTCTTTTCTGTGCATCTGAACCTCGAGAGACTTTCCAATGCGAAGCTTATGTCACAGGGAATTTTCCCATTCTTGAATCTTCAGGACTGCGTAACCAGGTCGAGGAGCTTTAAAAAAGAACGAATTACTCATTTTCGAAGACTCGAATATGTGCAATTCTCCTCCAACGAATTTTCATATCGCGATCTGGCGGGATGGCGCCTGTTCCGCAGTAGCGACTATCGTTCCGCCCCGGCCGGCTCGAAGGTGACCCATCCGCCTCGATCCAGGCTGCGCACTCGAACTCGAACTGAGACACGATGAGGCCGACCGCCGTCAGAATCTCGTGCTTGGCGAAGTGGCGTCCCGGGCAGATGGTCTCACCACCACCTGAAAATGATAATTAGAGGAAGGGGGCAAAACAGGGGGGGGGGGGGTTGTTCATACGTGGGGCAAGAAAGCACGTACCGAACGGAAAGAATGAGCTAGGTCGTCCAGACATGGAGAACACAAGTTTATCTTGCCCTCCTCCGACAGCGTTAATAGTATTATCATCATCGACATACTTAAGGTGGCGCTGCGCCCAGAAATGAGAGGCTGGATGGCCCGGCGCACCCCAGACGGCTTCGTCGAGGTGCGCCGTCATCATAGGCGCCTGCAGCATTGCATTTCGAGGGATGGGGACACGCGTGCTTCTGCTACTGCTGTCGCTGCTTTGCTTTGTTGTCTCTGCGTTGGGCGCGTTGGGCAGGAAACGAAGAGGGCGGTCCAGGTCCAGGACAACGCCGTCCTGCCGGACGTGACGGATGAGATTGAAATGCATGTGCAGGCGCAGCGTCTCCACGAAGAGGGACTGAAGTATAGGGAGAGTCACCAGCTTTTGCGCGTCGAAAACGGAACTACCGGCATCAGCGTCTGTTGTGCGGGCAGTAGATACCTCCTCGCGGATGGCCTGTTGCAGACTTTTGTCTTGCGCTATCTCGATGAGCATCCACATGACGGTTGGGATGGAGTTGGAGTTTTGACTACAGAAGACGAATTAGAACAAAATTCTGTGTGAGTGACTCCCGTTTGGTACTCCTTGTTGACGTCTGGTTTGTTTCGACCTAGGGCCTGTACTCACGCAAAGAGAAGTATCCCCAGAGCCCCCGCAGCAACTTCATCTCGAAAGTCAGCTTCACGCATCCATGCAGCGATCTCTCGACTGACGCGAGCGCCAAAGTACGGCTCCCAAGGTATCTCGCGTGCCCCAGGGGACTCCCAGTCGAAGCCGGCCCATGCGGCGTCCAGATAACGGGCGATCATCGCAAGATACTTCTCGTGGACGCGGTAAGAACCCGGGTTGAGCCACCGCGGAAACCCGAGACCCAATTGAAAGACGATATCGTCAAATTCCCAGAACGTCTCGAGGAAACGCTCATTGAGAGCGAACACGCGGGTCCCGAGGAGCATGCCGCTATACAGTATTCTGTCAGCAAGTGGATCACAGAAAGGTGTCCGAGGAGTGTGTCCCAGAAGTTGAATTCTGCAACGGCATCTCACCAAGACAAACTCTCCTCGTAAGACAGATTTATACGAGTTTTGAGGCTTCGACTAAGACGTACTGGGAACACTCCACCACGGTGCGGCGGCAAAGGTCCCGAATGGTCCATTCGCCGCTGCCATGGCCGTACTGCCGCGCCAGACTCTGGCACAGAAGCCGCTCGAAAACCTTGACGAGGGGTCTCAGGTGCTGCGGGCGGGAGAGGAACTCGGTGTGGACGTGTTCGTACTCCGCCCAGTACCGCCGTGGCCGTTGGCCGTCGGCATTGGGGACGGCGCTGTCCCGAGGAGCATGTCCTCGGCCCGTCTTGTCGTCGGCGAAACGCCCGGTCTCCTCCTTGTTCATTCTGTAGAGCACCGGGAAAACTCTCTGCACCATGATGTCCTCGTTGCCGACCTTGTGTGCCAGTCCCCGGCTGAAGATGGCTTGGACATTGGGCGGGCCTGAAACGAGGTACACGGGTGTCGTGCCCATGTGGAATTTGACGAGAGTGGCATTTCTGAGAGCCTTTCTATATTTACCCGTCAGATCATGTGCCGCTGGAGCACGTCATGACAGTCTGACAGTCTTGAACCCAAGAGTCACAGCTGTACCAAGTTGCTTTTGAGGGAAGGGAGAAGGGGGGAGGGTGGGGGGGGGGGGGGACACGCACGAGACACGGTTCATAAAGGCGTGATTATCCATCAAGAACTGAATCGTGTTGAAAACAAAGGGGACTGGGTCCCAGAGGCTAGGCGGGCGAAGCGTTCTCTTCCGCTGCGAGATGCCTACCGCGAGAGCCACCAAGCCGCAGAACAGCAGGGCTAACGGGTATCCGGGGATGCGTGCATCCTCTGTCTGACATAGACGGCCCTGTCGAAAGCAGTACGCCATGGTGAAGCGGTTCAAGGCATTCATGATGATCCCTACACATGAAGGATTGAACGTATTGTAAACTTCAACCAGAAACTAACCAGAAACTTCCCACCGAAAGGCAATGATTCTCGAGGACCCCTAGTACTTTTTTGCCGTGTTCGAGTATTTTCTGCTTAAGCAATGATCCTCGTAGGTCACTTCCCAGAACCGCGCCCCCCTCTTCCCCCGTCTGGATGATTCGGCTTGGAAATCGCTGATATCGAAGGATTGTGCTATCGGGGCGCATCAGGCACGTCTAATGCACGTCTCGCCAAAGGCATCCGATCTCGATCTACACCTTCGTCGAGAGACAAGGCGCCGCCTTGGATCACGCCTGATTTGGTGTTACACGGGTGGTGGGAATTTTGCTTGCCACCCTGTGCCGTCAGCAGCCATATAGTACAGCTTCACACCACCCCGCCGGTCTTCCGGAGCTGCTCTCCTGATTTCGTGATGACGGCAGGGGCCCCGCTAATTTTAGCCCTATGCGAGGCATGTCCGCGGGAAAAGCCCTAATTATGCAGTCGGACTTTGCCGTAGACAAGCAAGCCAGGATTCGAGGCAAACGATGTTGGAGGTAGTCAAAGCAGTCAGGTTCTACCATAGCGCGCTTTTATAGATCCGTCGAAACGGTCTTGGGATTTCCCGCGTCATATGACGCCAAAGAAAGCAATGGGTGCTTTTTTGTATGATACCATCCTTTTCCCATAGGACCTTCCAAGTCTAAAGACCCCCTTTTAAGACCTAAAGACTGTTTTGGCCAAAGAGTGCGGTCTTGACTAAAAAGGAAGGCACTAGGGCCTAGATGGATTTGTTTTAATTTTCTAAGATTGTCTTTTTGCCAAGGCATAAAAACTAGCTAAGAAAGAATTTTTTTCTATAGCTTAAAATAGGCTTGCTTTTAATTTTTAATACATAAGTAGATTTAAATAAACGGCTTTATTAAATTAAAGAGTTAATTACTTGTTGAAATCTCTCTCTTGTTAACGTTAAAAAGGAAAGAACTAGGTAGATATTTTAGTATAAGTATATACTAAATATTAAAATCTTAAGACGCAAACTTCTTAAGACTAATTTAGCCTTTCTAAGACTAATTTACATTTAAGACCTTTATAGGCTTAAAAGACTATAAATTTATTAAAATAGTTAAATTTAAAAAACACAAAGATTTATTTTTTTGCGTCATATAACGCAAAGTGCCTTAAGGCTGTCTTTTAGCTAATAAGACAATAGTGTCCTAGTCTTTAAGGGGTCTTAAGGAATTGGTGTATGCGCGCTATGGTGTATATCTAGTCTAATCTAGTCTGCGGCGGTCTAGTAGGCTAAGCCTATAAGGAACCGATTTTTGTATTAAGACTAGCGGGCATTTACATTAGTAAATGCTAGCTTATAAAAACTGCGTTATATGCTAAATAGATTTATTTCTTTTCTTTTAATTAATTACTCTTTTAACTATTTTATTAATCTTATATTATTATAAGGTTTAAAGTAGAATAAATGCTAATTATTATAGATATATAAAAATAATTAACGTACTTCATCAGCAAATCGCACATACCACCAAGTCGCGCACTTTGCAGCCACATTACAACTTTTAACTTTCCAACGCAATTTTTCTACAACTAACAATGCCTATCTAAACCAAAGAAGCATAAATCATCCTAGCTATCAAAGCAATCCAAACATTTAAAAAACTAAGTTATTAAGCCGCTGCAAAGATCTACAACATCCCCAAAACTACGCTATGCAATAAAATAAACAGCAAGACAAGCAAAAAGAAAACTTTAGCCAATATATATATATTAACCAATCTTAAAGAAAATGTTATAGTTTAATTTATACTAAACCTAGATTTGCGCAGGTTTCCACCCCAAATCGACAATATGCAAAAAATGGCGGATCATATCCTTACAACGCATACTAAGCAACGCATCGGCAAGCAATAGCCCTATCGCTTTGTCTAGCAATAAGAAAAGCTACGCATGCGTTTTTCTTATGCCTATAACTTTTAATAAGCTTTACTCAAAGATCTTAACAAATTATAAAAATAGTTTTATCTATTTTAGAATATGCAACATAAGTAAGGGATTATAAATAGCAATATCTATAACTTTAATAAAATAAGCTTTATAATAAGTTATATTACTAGCTAGATAATCATTATACGTGCTAATCAACGTAAAAAAAGCAAAGCTATTTAGCCTAGGAATTAAGAATAGGCAACAGCAATTGCTTGCATTAGTAGCAACGAGTTTAATGTACCCTTATTTCTAGTCGTCTAAGGCTAGTACCACTTTGCAAGTTAATATTCAAAAGGCGGCATTCTAGATAATTAAGCTATTACAACAACTTTTAATAAATAAACTAATAATTTAACAGGTCTAGAATAGCTAGAACATTTTAATAAATATACAAAAGCAAAAAAAAAGGGTAGATATTAGATATTAATCCTAAATAGGCACAAGAGTTACTAGTCAGCCTCTTTTAAGGAATATTGCAAAAAAAACAACATTATTCCTATCTATCTACCTTCTTATTCCTCTCATCTTACCTAGCCACTCAACATTAAGCTTTTTAGCAGATTAAAGCAGGCATACAGTTAAAAAATATCAACATTTAGCCAGGCCTATATTACCCATATTACCAAAGTTAAATTTTTTCTCGCCTTCTACGCCGCCTATAGAGCTTCTTTTACTAAAGAAAATATAGCTAAAGGTTTTTAAAGTGCTGGACTTATCCCATACAACCCAAAAGCTATAATTTTAAAGCTAGATATTAAGTTACAGACGCCAACGCCTACTAAGACCCATTTTACTACTACTAAACCTTAGGTAACTCAAACGCTATATAACTTAACTAAGGCTATTTTACAAGCTACTTTAATTAATACCTTAATTAGAAATTATTAAGAAAGCTCGCCAACACTAATTTTTTCATCAACTAAGCAAATAGTAAAAGGGATAATAAAAATGGCGCATAAAATAACTCTATTGTCAGCAGAAAACTAAAACCTCTAGGCTGCTAACAATGCACTTAGCAAGCGTCGCAAAGCTAAAAAAACTCGTTTACATTAGAAAAGAACACTTTTTTAAGCAGAGGAAAGTTAAATTTTAGCCTAAAAAGAAAAGAAAGCGAAGGAAAAACGCAATAAGGGCAGAAATGGTAGTGGCGAGAATAGGGGACTAGCAACTGCGCAAAAGTATAGCAACTATAGCAAAACTAATTATAATGCGCAAACTTGTCAGGTTAATAAAGAAATGTCAAATATATATAGTTTTAATTAGTTTTAATTAATTTAAATGCTTATTATTAAGTTATTTAAGTTGAAAGTTATAATATAGCTGCAAAGTGCGCGACTCAGTAGTATGCGCGACTCGCTGATAAAGTACGTTACTTTTATTAAAAAACTTTTAAATTTATAAAAAGCATATGCAAACAAACTAACAATTGCAAAATAAACGTAAAACAATATTTTTCTATCTTTTTATACTACCTTACTACCCTTTTTATTTATTAATTATTATAATAAACTTTACTAAATCTCTTAAGCCACTAAGCAATCTCTCTTAAGCTTTAAAGGGTTTTTATAGTTACTTTTTAAGAAACTTATTTACTGCCTTAGAAAGCGGCCTGGAAAGTGGTCTAGGAAGCAGCTTAGGCAGTGGCGATTTAGCTGGTTTACTTAGTTAAAAAGGCAGCAAAGCTAGAGGAGCTTTAGTATAATTGTAAGAACGCTTTATAGGCAAAAACCTTCTAGGCTTTTTTTTTATAGAGTAGAAGGGCTTTAAGAATACTAATGTAAAACTAAGGAAGATAGCAAATTGCTTCGCTGATTAGTTTAATAATTAAACGGCTAGTTAAATTGCTTTAAAGACTAAAGTTAATAAGAACTAAGCAGCTTTAGTTGTGCTTTATAAGCAGCTAATTAAATAAATTATAATAATTAATTTTAAATATAGCAAAATGATAATATATATTAAAAATATTAATATTAAGCTAATAAGCATTAGCTATTATAACGCTAAAGCTACTAAAGCTAGCTTTTTAATAGCTATTAAGCTTAATCTAGCGCTGTAATTATACATAGGCGTTAATATTTAATATAAAGCTTATTGTTTAAATGGCACCTTAAACCTTAACAACCTTTATAGCAATTTAAAATAGTGGAAATCTTTACTAAGACAAAGAAAGCTATTAAAGAAATGTTTTTATAAATAATTTTAAATTATTAAGCTTTTGTTAACGCAAAGCATATATATAAAAGTAAGGTAATGTTTTTTTTAAAAAATCTTTTACGCTAATTATATTACTTTAAACTGCTTTTAATAATTGTAAACGTTGCTAAAAAGCGCGCTATTCTTCTATGAAAACTAAGTAATAAAAATTGCTTTAAAACTTTTAAAAAACTTTTAATAACTTTAAATATAAATAAAAGCCTATTATTAACCAATTTAGGCGCTGTTTATTAAAAGTATTATTTAAGTTTTAAATAACTATAATGCTGTTTACTTTTTTTTTATCTGCGTTTACTATTCTTTTATTGTTTAAAAATAAAAGATATTATAACTTTTTATAATGCTTTAAAGATTTCTTTTTGTGTTTATTAGCATATAATTAATAGTTTAAAAGTATTTACATAGTTTTTATAAGTAAAATTAAAATGTATTAGCTAAGCTTATATAGCTAGATCTTTTGCAACGTTAATTGGCATAATTATACAACTGCTTAAATTGTTAAAAAAATTATTATTTGCGCATAACTTTATAATTATTAAGCGGTAAAGTTGCATATTTATAGCATATTAACTCCTATAATATAGTTATACAGCGCTACTATGCTATATTATAATCTTAATGTCTTTTTAGCTACTTTAAACCGCTTAAACACTACTAGCCTAATACTTATAAATGCTATTATAACCTTTATAATTTTCAACTCTTAGTTTAACAACTATATTATTTTTTTAGTTAATTATATACCTACTAATGCTAATTAAAATAATAGCGCTAATCTTAGCGTTGCTTTTATTATAGTAGCTGCAGCTTATAAAAGTAGCAATAAGTGTTATAATTATAGTAAAATTAGTTACTAGGCTAAAAACTATTGTTAAAAGGTGGTATTTTTTAAGCTTTATTAATTAATAAGCTAAAAGGTTACTTTAAAAAAAGTGCTTTTTAAAGATAATAAAGCCTTTAATAAGATAAAAACCTTCTTTAAAGACAAGTATAATATTTGTTTCTTTACTTTTTATAAACCTTAAGTTTATTTTATAATTAATAATAATAAAAACAATAATAAATAAACAATTAACCTAAGCTTTTTTAGTTGTTTAGTAGATAACTTATTTAACGCTAATTTATAGTTTGTTATTAAAGACTAGCTAAAAGACAAAAAGTAAGAATGCTATAGTACTTATTATGTAAAAGTAAGTATAAATAAAAACCCTTCTTTATTATAAAATAAATACTTTATAAAAAAGGGTAGTAGCAACTTTTATAACTTTTTTAAAGCATAATTGCCTTTGGTTATTAAATTTATTATCTTTTTTAATTATAGTTATTTATTAATATATATTTTTAATAGTTTAGCAAACAAATTATAAACTAAGCTATATTAGACAAAGCAGCCGGCTACAATGCGTAGCATTAAAGAAAAAGGTTTGCTTATAAACTAAAATATTGTTCTTAATAACTAGTTTGCTATAATAAACAGCTAGTTAAATAGTTTTTTAATAGCAGATAGCATTATATCTAATAGCACATTTCTAGGCAACCTTATACTTAGTAAATTAATATTTTATAAATAGGGTATTATTTGCAGAGATTACTCTTTTTATAGCTAGTTAAATACCCTTTATATATACTATAGCTAACTAACTCTTTTATCTAATTAAATAACTTTAAAAACTTATTATATAAGTAAGCAGAGTTATGTAATAAAAGAGGCTATAAAGTTAATAAATAAAGAACTAAAGGCATAGTAAAGTAAGGGCATACTTATAAATAAACTTAATATTTTTTAATATTTTAAAAAGTATAAGACTTATTTCTTTAGCCTTTTTAATCTAGCTAAAAAAAAAAAAAACTAAGGTTATTTGCAAGCTTTTAAAGGTATAGTATATAATTAATATAAAAGATAACCCTTTATTTAAGTAAGCTTTATAATAATATAATCTAGCCTAAAAATAAGCAATTTGCAACTTTGTTAAAGTATATAATAGCAAGCTAATATAGCTAAGCAAATCTCTTTAAGCCTCTGCTTTATACCTTATACCAAAGAAGCTATTTAAGCAAAATATTAAACTTAATAAAGATAACCCCTAGGTAATATAGCGCTTTTGCTATAATTATCGCAAGATTAATGCTTATATTAAAAAGCATATATATTCTTTACTTAATATATGTTGGTAGGGTCTCACTTGGTTGAATAGTGCACTATTGGGTTATGTAGATGTATTCGTTCGTTGGTGGTTGTTGGAAGGAAGGGAGGCTATTTACGTCGGGGAACGAGGCCACGGAAGGTGGCTTATGTCCCCCTCCGTTCCGCACTAGCCGTGGCCGGCTAGCGCCGGTCCGCGGCGGACCGGTCCTCCAATCGGACAAACGTAGGCCCGGTCCTTCCTTCCAGCTATAAACCTACAATATAATAGATTAAATTTAATGCGCAGTAAGCTATTATTAATATGCGTTTTTAAACTTACAAGATAGGTTTTAGCATATTTTTATCTGCTTATTAAATTGCAAGAAAACCACTTTTCTTACTTTTAATAATTTATATAAATAAATTATAATGCTATTTAGCTTAATAAACGCACTTGCAATCTTTTAAGCACTAATTAAAGAAATCTTTAAGCTTTTTAAAAACTTTGTTTTTAAACTGCTAAATAATATAGCAGTCTAGGCTAACTCTCTTTATTAACTTTATAAGAGATTGCTTTTTTTATTTGTATGCTTAAAAGAATATAGCATACTTTTTAATACTTGCAAATTTATTTTATTTTATATAAAAAGCATTTTCCTTAGCTTTATTATCAATGCTAAGAGCATTAAAGCAAACTCTTTTAAGGTTGCTGCTATTAAAGATTGCTTTAAGCCTGCTATAATAATTAAAGTTTATAGCTTTATAAACGCTATAAGCTACTTTTACTACCTTATTAATAACTATTTAGCTAAGTTAAAACTCTTTATAAATTATTATATAAAACTAAAAAAAGCCTTTATAAAGCTATTGCTAAAAGCTAGAAAGTAGTAGCAGCATATTTGCAACCTTATTATAACTTTTTTATTAGTATATATTTTTAATTAATAATTATTTTGTGTGATTAATTTAAATACTAGTTAAAAATATACTAGTGTTTGCTTTTTATACCCTTATTTTAATTTTTAAACTAGTAAGTAAGTTTTTTACCTTATTGCTTACTTTTTAAAAAAGTTTAATAAAACTTAAATTTGCTATTTAGCGTAAAAGCAAAATCTTTTAGGCATTCTTTTAGCACTTTAGCACTAGAAATATTAGATATAAAGTATTAAGGTTACTGTAATAATTAATTATAAAAGCTTTAAAACTATTAAAATAAAGGCTAATTAACCGCTATAAATTATATAATTCTTTAACATTATAAAGCACTATGGAATCTGCATTATTTACTGCTTTAATACTATAAATGTTTTTATAAACTACTTTTTTAAACTATTTAATATATTTATTAATATGTTTTCCTCTGCTAAAATTAGCAAAGGAGAAAAGGTTAACAATAGTTAGCTAGCACCTAAGATTAAGGATTTTTATAAATTAAATTAGCTTAATTTGCAAATGATTTTTAAGCACCTGTTGTCTAAAGTAAACTTTTTAAAAGCTATTAACTTTAACTAGGCATATAAATACTTTATAGTTTATAATAATAGCCTTTATAAATTGATTAAATATAAGCGCCTGCCCTACAATCCTTTCTACTTAAAAGGCCTAGCTGCAGACAACACTGCTTTGCTAAGGGTACCTAAATTTAAAGATCTTTTAAAGTTAGCACAACGGCTTTATTTAAATTAAGGTTACTATATTATTAACAATATAGTTTGCTACCTCTTATATAGCTTTTAGCACTTAGAATAAATTTTAGCTGCCTAGCAAGCTATAGCAAAATACTTTTATTACTAATTAATAAAAAAGCTAAACCTTATTTTTTTTAAATTTAAAACTAATAACTCTGCTATTATCTTTTGCAAAGTAGGTAATTAATTTTATAGCAATTAATAGCATCTTTATTTTAATTGCTATTAAGTATACTATAGGCTAAATTAAAGCTAAAGTTGCACTAAACTACATGTTTATTAGTATTATACTTTTTTTTACAAAAATTATTAATATATTTAGGCTACTAAGAGAATTAATCTCTAATAACGCTAGCTGCTTTAAAGGCAAAGAAGCCTAGGCATAACATTGTTATTATAGGTTAATTATTTAGCCCATTACGCTAATAAAACCTTTTAAAAATAGCAAAGTTAAAAAGGCAAATAGCAACTTTAAATATATACTTATTTGCAAATAAACAACTAATCTTATATATAATTTAAAAGCTTTTATATATTATGTTATATTAATTTATAATTAAACCCTTAAATTGTTTAGTTACTTTTTTTATTTTTTCTTATTTAGTATAACTTTTATAAAGTTAAAAAACGCCTTCTAGTGTTTAACTTTGCAGCTTATACCTGCAACTCTACTAATAATAAAAAGATTACATTTAATAAAAAATTAGTTTGCTAGTATAAGGCACCCTTAGCTTATTAAAGAGCAAATAAACTAACTGCCCTAAGAAACTAAGTATATGCTTTCTTTTAAGAGAAAAAAGCCTTAATATGCATATATGCTTTTAGTAATTAGGTTTTGCATATATGCTAACATAGTTATAAATATAAGCTATATTATAATAGCTTATAAGCTATCGTTAATTGCTATGCTAGCAATGTATATACCTTTTAAAGCCTTAGCGAAATTACTTTGTTTTTTAAATATAACAACACTAACCTTTTTTAGCCTATAATATAAATAGCTACCTTGTTTAAAGCTTTTAATATACTAGTAAAACTATATTAAAATAAGATTGCATAAAGCTAGCTGCTAACGCTAAATTAGGCTTAAGTTATTAAGCCTAGGGCAATAAATAATTGTTAGATAGTTTTGCTACCCTTATAGCTATAATAATTCTGCCACCCCTATAGCATAGTAGTTTTGCTACCTTTATAATTATAATAGCTTTGCTACCTTTAGTATTGCTAGCAATAACTAGTAGTAATAAACAAAGATAAAAGACGCCTTTTCTTAAGAAAAAAAGCTGGGTAGCAGTGGATAATAAGGCACGTAGATAATAAAAATAGAGGCTTAAAACAAGCTAAATAAAATATATTGTAAATAGATAGATAACAACTAGGATAGTTGTATTTGGAAAAGAAGGTGGTTGTATATCTAATTTAATTTAGTCTGCAGCGGTCTAGTAGGCCAAGCCTACGAGGAACTAATTTCTATATTAGGACTAGCGGGCATTTACGTTAGTGAATGCTGGCCTACAAAGACCGCGTTATACGCTAGATAGATTTATTTCTTTCCTTCTAATCAACTACCCTTCTGACTGCTTTACTGATCTCATATTATCGTGAGGTCTAAAGCGGAACGAGGGCTAACTATCGTGGACACACAATGGTAGTGACAGGACTGCCACCCCCTTTGGGGGCCAGCGCGTAGGGGCGTAGATCGGTGAAAGGTGCAGATAACTGTCGAGGCTTGCATCTCGCAAGGCATGGTATAAAGAAGCGCTGTATGCGATCGGCGAAACGAGTACCAAGTGAAAACCTTGGCAATTCAAGCCTTGTCTTCCTTAGGCTTGTTTTTCTTCTTTCCCATCTGTAGCAATAAGCAAACCGTCCTAATACCGCTTGTTCCCAAAGCCAGCTCCAAGAGGAACACCTGAATCATCCGTTCAAGATGTGGAAAGTCTTCGATGAGGAGGACTACCGCGCGGCTTTCTTTGTGTGTATCATCACCCCGCCGATATGCATCTCCGCCACCATCTTGCGCTTCGTCACCACGAAGAAGTCGAACAGGAAGATTGGGAATGAGGACTGGTTCGCCCTGGCGGCTCTGATTCCATACTTGGTGTACACCGTCATGACCCTGTGGAGTCAGAGATCCTTCTCCGGCCGTCTTGACTTGGGCCTTCCTGCTGACACGCCTCGCAGTTGTTATATCCATGCAAGGCAAGACTGTGTTCGAGGCGGGGACGCTACCTCATGCTACAGTGCTCGCCATATACAAGGTACATCTGATTCGCCCGCTGCCTTCCCAAACTCTCTCTCCTCACCAGCGTGAACACAGCTGACGATGGTGAGGGCTCCAGGTCGGATACGTGATGAACACCATGTACCCGACGAATCAGAACTTCGCCAAGCTGTCGCTGCTGACCCTCTACCACCGGCTGTTCTCAGTCAGCAGGCCCTTCGTGATCTGGGTGTGGGCCATCGGCATCATCCAGATGTGCTGGTTTATGGCCATGTTCTGGATCCGCTGGTTCATGTGCACGCCCGTGGCCAAAGTCTGGGACACCACGCTCCCGGGCCACTGCATCGACAGCAACATGCTGCTGGCGGTAGGCGAGGCCGTCAATAGCGTCATCGACTTCGCCATGGTCGCCCTCGCCGTGTACATGGTGCGGTCCCTAAAGGTCCCGCTGGATACACGCTGGAAGCTAAGCAGTACGTTCCTCCCATGCCTGAACCCCTGCACACAGGCTTTCCAGAATACGGCCTGGGGAGTTTTGACCCCTCAGGCATCCTCTCAAGTCAAGTCTCTGTGCGGAAATCGCTGACAGAGAGCTGCACAGTCCTGTTCGCCCTCGGGGGTCTGTCCGGCGTGATCGGGTTCGTCAAGATTGGCCAGGCCTACGGCGACGTGGGCAGTAACATCCTGAACGCCGTCTGGGACGAGGTGCAGATGGCCGCCAGCATCGTGTGCTGCTGTGCGCCGATCTACCGCATGATCCTCCCGGAGTTTCCCCTGCTGCGAACCATCTGGTCCAGGACGTTCGGCGGCTCCAGCGGCCGCAACAGCGACAGGCCCCGCAGCTCGCTGCGGACGTGGGGCCAAGGCAGCAGCCGCAGGAAACGCGACCCGGACGCATCCTTGATGGAGACCGACTTCACCAAAACATGGGGACTCCAGGACGACTGGGTCCCACTGGGGTACGGTAGCGGCGAGGTCCGCGTGGGAGCTACACATGCCGGGTATGCGCAGCAGATGAGGAAGGACCATCCTGCTTATCCCGCGGCGGCTGCGGTGCATGTTCATTCTACCGTCGAGATCGTTTGATCGGGTACCTATGTGGTGAGATCGGTTTGTGTAGGGACTGGTGGGCAGCGGGTTGACATGCCGTAAGCTGCAGCGTGACCTCCGTCTGTGGGGAGTCACATCCCTGCGGACTGCAATCAAGCATCTTCGTTTGTTACTTCGTTATGTATACATTGCTGGTTCCTTGGAATGGGCCCCCGTTACAGCACCACACACCCCAAATCGGTGTCTCCCCCGCTGAGTCCTGCCGCAGAAGCTCTACAGGGCTCAAGGCATAAGGTCCCCCAATGCCTTCTGTCGTGAAGACCCTCCTCATAAAGTCTCAAGGAAAAATCCGCAGCCCTTGTCCCCACGGGACGGAGGATCGGGGCGGGAGCTAACGAAATGAATGCTTAGGTACTGATGGGAAGGATCATTCAGGAGGCGAACTGCTACAGGGAGGGTCGGAACGAGAAGCGGATGGCCTTGGGCGCACGTACAGGTAGAGAGCTGGTCTTCGAGGAGTTTGAGACTTCCCGAGGACACCGAGCCGTCAGATGGACTATGCGACCAGAAGCACTCGCTGCAGGAGATGCAGAGTGCCTAGGTACCGTGTATAGAGTAGTTGCCACAGTACTGTCTCGAGAATACCAGTGGGATCGTTGGGCCGTGGCGGGCAGTGGTCCGCCCGGGTTTTTTCTGAGGTACCGCAACTTTCAGGCAATGTCAGGGGTGCGGCGGTATACGCCCAAGTCCTTTTAATGATCTAGGCATCTGAAAACGTTGTCTCGAATTTGGGAGCTGCAGGTGGGTGTGGCGATATCACGTCCGGGGCCTTCGGAGGAGCCCCTGGCCGTTGGAAATCATCATCCGTCAGAACTGAACTCCGGGTAGTTGCATGCGGCGGTTTCGGGCGACAGGGCACTGCAGTGAGCTTGTCTGATTACAAAGCCCGTCAGCTGAAAAATAGTCTCGTATGTGGCAGCCTCGCGAGGTTCCAGGTTGTCGTGGCCTTTGTTCTCGGGGTGGGGGCAGTCATTACTGTAAAAGCCTCCATCATTCACCCAAGACTCAAGTCTGCCAGACCCAACACTCCTTGACTCCTGCACTCTCCCACACTTCCAGCATATTTCACAGGAGCAGGACTTGAAAAGATTTGTCCACCCAATACCTTACCTCAAGCCCGGCGCCCCGCTCCGGCACAAAAGTCCACCATGGCTTCGTCTGCCTCAGATGCGCCACCTCCACAGGCTGTACATCACGAGCTGCGGACGGCGGAGAACAGCGCGGGCTACCTCCTCCCCACGCTCTCTGAGCTGCACAAAGCCAACCCGCAGCTGAGGCTCCTCGACGTCGGCGCCGGTTCAGGCAGCATCTCGGCGACGCTGGCCAGGGCCATACAGCCAGACGGACACGTCACGGCAACTGACATTGCAGCGGATATCCTGCCGCGGGCCAGAGCCGTGGCCGATATAGCCGGAGTCGCCAATATCGACTACCAGCAAGCTGACGTGCTTGGCCGGCTGCCGTTCGAGGATGCCGCGTTCGACGTGGTCCACTGCCACCAGGTGCTCGCGCACCTGGCCAGGCCGGCAGACGCGCTCCGCGAGATGTTGCGGGTGACCAGACCCGGCGGGATCGTGGCGGCACGCGAGGGCGACCTCGAGACGGAGATTGTATGGCCGGAGCTGCCTGGCTTTGCCAGGTTCCATGCCTTGTCTGCAAGCTTTGTCCAGATGGGTGGCGGGAGCATCAAGGCAGGCCGACAGCTGCTGTCCTGGGTGTTGCAGGCCGGCGTGGGTCTGGAGCAGGTGACGCCGAGCCTGGGGACTTGGTTTTATCACGAGGCGGAGGAGAGGAGGGTATGGGGTAAGTCTGGCTTCTCCTCCGAAAGGCGGCATTGCGTGACTTCGGCGCTCACACTGGCACAGCACACGCAATGATACAACAGCTTCGAGGCGGGCGGCTGCGCAGTCTTGGACTGACGACCAAGCTTGCCACGGAGGAGGAGCTGGACGAGATGGCTGCTGCCTGGGAGCAGTGGGCTCAGACCGACGGTGCCATCCTGGGCATGATGCACGGCGAGATTCTCATCCGGAAGACATAGCCATGGGTATAGAGCACAACTTCTTTGCCAGGTGGTACAGCTAGTACCTAGGTTGGACAGAGAGAAAAAGGCGGCGCAGAGACAAGTGCTTGTACAAGTACCTAGTTGAGTATTTATTAGGTAGGAGAGTAGATATTGCAGCCCCATTCCTCCCTCCACTAAAGTTTCAACCGCCCCCTCACCTCCAAATTGACTTTCGCCCCGAGCCGACGGCGCTAGGTTAGGGGGGAATAGCAAGTGGATACACTTGACCCCGGCGACCCAACCAAGGAGCCCAAGAACCTACTGTATACCGGTAGGTCATCACAGTACTTACTGCGTACCCTAGCAGCCTTGGTACCTGCTCAGACCTAGGTAGGTACTGTGGTCTTATGGGTGCTTCCCAGGTCTTGTTTTGAGGGCCTAGTGGAGCTGCGGACCCACAGGTACTTCGTGGAGTGCTGCCAGCAAAAGGCTACAAGTTCAAGCCACAGCAAGCCACAGCGCAGGTGGGGAGCACTTGAGGGAACCCACAAGAGACCTGACAGGGGGGGTAATGTTTTGGCCTGCCGCCATAGTGTCATGTCACCACACAGTAGCAATTTCTAATGCACAGCCAGGCTAATACTGTATAGGCACCAGCGACGCCACATGCCTGTTCCAATGTCACCTCAGCCCGCCGGTGAGGATGCTACAAATGCAGGATCATATGGTCCATCCTGGCGGCCTGGATGTACCTACCAAGACTTCAACTGCCCTACAACAGTGGCTGGCATATCGGCCCGTCTGGGCAACCCAACCAACGTCAGCAACCAAGAAGTCACACACCAACATGGCTCTTTGTCCCATCAGATATCCTGTCGTGCCGGCGCCGCCAGGCTGCATCCTTGGGGAACCACCGAGACTGGAGCTCGGTCGACATGCCCACCATCAGATGCTGACGGGCGTTACTGAGCATCACCATCGTCAGCTGGCATATGATCCCTCTGTTGTTATCTTCAGGCTTCGATGCCAACCACGCAGCCACGGCGTGCTACCACTGCATCTGTATCCCCGTCTGCGCCCAGTCACAGCGGCGACGCCTGGCCCAGGCACTCTCGGCTGACAAGCACCAAACATGTAGATCCCCGGTGTTGGCAGACTTGGAGCTGCAGCATGTCCAGCTCTCCACGGGACACCAGCAGACGGCTGAGCTTCTGCCAAGATTTATCGTCTGCTGAGAGACGCTGATCCGACCTTGAGCTTGGTGCGAGGTCGACTTCACCCTCTTGAGGTTCTGTCACCGAATGCCTAATCTTTGTCAACCCAATACTAAGAACCATCATGTCTCTTTCTCACCGGCCTCGCGAGCCCATAGCTGTGGTTGGAAGCGCCTGTCGCTTTGCGGGAGCTGCCTCCTCGCCCTCCAAGCTGTGGAGGCTTCTTAGGGAACCAAGGGACTTGCACCGCGTCATACCTGACTCCCGCTTCACCAACGAGGCCTTCTACCATCCCGACGGCTTGTACCACGGCCACACCAACGTAAGGCATGCGTACTTGCTCGATGAGGACCCGACTACCTTCGATGCCCCTTTTTTCGGCATTAAGCCGGCGGAGGCCAGGGCCATGGATCCGCAGCAGCGCTTCCTAATGGAAGTTGTTTTCGAAGGCCTCGAGTCGGCCGGCATTCCAGTCGCCCATCTCAGAGGCAGTGATACCGCTGTTTACGTTGGGACCATGTTTGACGATTACGGATCTATGCTTCTCCGTGACCTTCAGGATATGCCGACTTACTATGCCACCGGGACGGCTAGGAGTATTCTTGCGAACCGCATCTCATACTTCTATGACTGGCACGGTCCATCTGTCTCCGTCGATACGGCTTGCTCTTCGAGTCTCGTTGCTGTCCACATGGCCGTCCAGTCTCTCCGCTCCGGAGAGTCAAGGACTGCCCTAGCCTGCGGCACCAATCTTATACTTGGGCCTGAGAGTTTTATTGTAGAGAGCAAGCTTGGAATGCTGTCGCCAGATGGCCTAGGCCGCATGTGGGACCAAGGTGCCAATGGCTATGCCCGTGGAGACGGCGTAGCTGCAATCGTGCTTAAAACCCTCCGTGCTGCGCTCGAGGACGGCGACCACGTCGAGTGCATCATTAGAGAGACGGGTCTAAACACGGACGGGGCTACCCCGGGAGGCTTGACTATGCCGAGCGCAACTGCGCAGGAGGCCTTGATCCGGAGCACTTACGCCCGGGCTGGCCTTGACCTCTCTGTGGCTGGTGACCAACCGCAGTATTTCGAGGCTCACGGCACCGGGACCCCGGCCGGAGACCCCAAAGAAGCCGAAGCTATACATAACGTCTTCGGTGCTGTTCGCGCCCAAGATGCTCACCCGCTTTATGTCGGTTCCATCAAGACGGTCCTCGGGCACACAGAAGGCACTGCGGGGATTGCCGCAATACTAAAGGCCTCACTGGCGCTGCAACATGCCTGCATACCACCCAACATGTTGTTCGATAGACTCAGTGACCGGGTTGTGCCGTTCTACCGCAGCGTCAAGGTATTGCGGAGTTTGATACCATGGCCTGCTGCCGCTGGCATGAGGAGAGCTAGTGTGAACAGTTTCGGTTTTGGGGGTGCGAACGCACACGCCATCTTAGAGAGTTATAATGAGGACAGGCCCTTGCCGAATGCTACAGACAGTAGAAAGCTGTGCCTCTTCGCACCCTTCGTCTTCTCAGCAGCCTCCGAAATGACACTTCGCGTTGTTCTTTCCGACTATTTGGCCTTCTTAGGGGGCGAAGGCGAAGACACGAATCCTGATGGTTTGGCATGGGTACTACGGCAGCGGAGGTCAGTCTTGCCATGGCGAGTTGCCCTCTCCGCTCCGTCTGTGGAGGGTCTACGGGACAAAATTCTTGGCAAATTGGAGAGTGGATCGCCAACCATCGGCATCAAGGCACTGCCCTCAAGTGGCGTGCATCTTCTCGGTATCTTGACTGGTCAGGGGGCGCAATATGCTCGCATGGGGGCCGAACTTATCGAGTCCTCGGAAGTAGCACGTGGGATCATCAAGAGACTTGAATCCTACCTTGGCGAGATCCAAGAGGATGAGCGGCCTTCGTGGTCCCTGGAGGCCGAGATCCTTGCCACACCGTCAACCTCACGAGTCCAAGAAGCTGCCTTATCCCAGCCCCTTTCTACGGCGGTCCAGATTTTGCTCGTCGACCTGCTCCAAGTGGCTGGCGTCCAACTCGATGCAGTCGTTGGACATTCTTCAGGTGAAATCGCCGCCGCTTATGCGGCCGGCCTCGTCTCTGCTCGTGATGCTATCTATGTCGCCTACTTCAGAGGATTGCATGCCGAACGAGCCGGTCGAGGGGCTATGTTGGCTGTCGGAACTACCAGTGAAGATGTGGCCGAGTTGTGCGCAGACAGGGTGTTTGACGGTCGCATTGTTTTAGCAGCAGTCAACTCGCCGTCAAGCGTGACAGTCGCGGGAGATGAAGAGGCCATCGCCGAACTCGAGCTTGTCCTCGATGACGAGTCGAAATTCCACAGAAGACTGCGAGTTGACAAGGCATACCACTCGCCGCAGATGCTCGCCTGCGCGGAGCCCTACATGACCTCACTCCGGAGGTGTGGTGTCGCGCTACAAACGCCAGGAACAGGTCGCCCTACCTGGTATTCCAGCGTATACGACATGACGATGGATTTCAGCACGCTGGGCTTGGACGAGACTTACTGGGCGGACAATATGACACGGCCGGTCCTGTTTTCGCAGGCTATCGAACGCGCCCTTGGCGGGCACCCATCCTGTTTAGTATTCGAAATTGGTGCCCATCCCGCGCTCAAAGGGCCCGCGAGCCAGACGATTCAGCATTTTCTAGGCAAGGAAGTGCCCTATAGTGGATTTCTCTCCCGGGGAACGGACGCTGTGGAAGCCAGCTCGACCGCCCTCGGATTCTTGTGGTCGCATCTGGGCAACGGACGAGTCGATCTGGACAACTACCAGAAAGCGGTCACAGGCCATAATCGTGGCTTCAGCATGATAAAGGGTCTTCCTACATACCCATGGGACCACCGAGTTCGGTACTGGCATGAGTCCCGCAGCTCCCGACAAATGCGTCTCAGACAGCGACGGGTTCATCCCCTTCTAGGAGACCTCTCGACGGACGCCGCACCTCACCACATGAGCTGGAAAAACCTGATCCGGGTGAGCGAGATGAGGTGGCTCTTAGGGCATCAAGTTCAGAATCAAGTTGTCTTCCCCATGGCGGGATATCTGTCTACAGCCTTTGAGGCTTCGAGGGTACTTGCCGAGGATGCAGGGGAAAGTGTGCGTCTTATCGAAATTCGTGACTTTGTCATCCATCAAGCTGTCGTGTTGGACCAAGAAGACAGGGGAGTCGAGGTCCTTGTCTCGATGGCACAGATCACTCGGAAGCAGCCAGATCGGATTAGCGCACATTTTACGTATTCAGCCGCCGTTTCTTCGCACAATACCCAAGGCTTGACTTTGGCCACGAGCGGCGATGTTGAGATAACTCTCGGGGTGCCTGATCCGTCTCTGCTTCCCCGGCGCAAGCCACCAACTCCTCACATGATAGACGTCGAGCCAGAGAGGTTCTACGCAGCCCTTTGTGATCTGGGTTATAGATTCAGCGGCCGATTTCGCTCGCTCGATACTCTCAGGAGAAAGAACGGCAAAGCCAGCTGTTTGGTGAGAATGGAAACGATCAAGGACGACCAATACAGACCGCTGTTCGTGGACCCGGCCGACCTCGACGGGGCGTTGCAGTCCATTATCCTCGCGCACAGCTATCCTTACGATGAACAGCTGCGGACTCTGCATCTCCCAACGACCATCAAACGCATCAGGGTCAACCCGGCCCTCTGTGATGCGGGAGGTCGGAGCGAAGACGAACTTGTGCCAGTCGATGCAACAATTGTGCCCAGGGAGGCCGGACAGCGTGGTGTTGTAGGTCATGTCGACGTCTACAGTCATCGAAGTCCGCACGCCGCAATCCAGGTGCAGGCGGGAGCTTTCATACCGCTCGGCGAGGCCACTTCCGAGCAAGATCGAATGGTATTCTCCAAGGTGTGCTGGGTCGATAGTCGGCTGGACGGATTGCGAGCGGCGTCGTGCATCGAACTGAACGAAAATCATTGGGCCTCGGCACAATTCCTTGAGCGGCTTTCGACATTTTACCTAAGGAAAATTGACCGTGACGTGCCGAACAACCACCCCAAGAGATCCGAATTTCCTACCAATCGGTACCTGAACTTCGCCCGTCATATCACGTCCTTAGTGGAGGCGGGCAAGCACAAATGGGCGGAGCCACTCTGGCTCGAGGATAGCGTCGATGATGTTCTGGAGGCCAGCAAGCCTTTCGCACATCTTCCCGATATTGAGATTATGCATCTTGTCGGGACGCAAATGCCTCGTGTCATCAGAGGGGAGATGACCATGCTGGAGGCATTTCGAGCTGATGGCAACGACATTCTGGATCGATACTACGCAGGTGGGTCTGGTCTGCGAGAGACGGGTCGGTGGGTGGCGCAATCCGTAAAGCAGATCGTAGACCGCTACCCGCATATGAACATCTTGGAATTAGGTGAGTTCCTCGCGTCTCTCTTCCCGAAAAAGTTCAGAGCAAGCTTCTGACGGGTTCCCAGGCGCCGGTACTGGCGGGGCTACCAAGGCCATTTTCAACGTCATCGGCGCCAGCTTTGCGTCTTACACCTATACAGACATCTCAGCTGCCTTCTTCAAGACGGCCTCATCCGTCTTCTCTCAGTACGGTGGCCGCATTCTGTTTAAGACACTCGATGCGGAGCGAGATCCCTCTGAGCAGGGGTTTCGAGAGGGCGCTTACGACTTGGTGGTCGCCTTCTTCGTGATCCACGCGACGAGCGACCTAGGACGATGCTTGCGCAACGTGCGCAAGCTTCTGAGGCCGGGCGGCTTCTTGGTGGTTGGAGAAGGCCTCGAGGACGGAACCTACAGTGTCGCCAGCAGTGGGTTCATCTTTGGCACTCTGCCCGGATGGTGGCTAGGGTCCGAGCCGGGGCGGAGCTTGTCGCCCCATGTCACTGCCGGCGAGTGGGATGACCTCCTCAGATCGAACGGCTTCTCTGGTGTCGATTCCTGCCCACCGGATGCCATGATGGAGCTATTCAATGTGTTTCCTTTCGTGTCGCAGGCTGTCGACGAAGAAGTTGAATTCCTGCGGGCGCCCCTGACCCCTTCGTCGTGGCGCGTGCCTTGTATGTCGAAGTTGGTTATCGTGGGTGGACAGACAGAGCGCACATCACATCTGGTCCGAGGCCTTGAGAGGATATTTGGTGGGGGCGAACTTGCTGCTTCGATACATTCGTTCGCGACCCTCCTGGATGTGGATTACTCCCTCATCAATACCGAGTCTACCGTGGTCAGTCTGTCAGAGCTGGACCGTCCTGTGTTCAGAAACATCACACCGCAAACGTTTGAGGCGTTCAGGAGCATGTTCTCGTCCGGAAAAACGCTTCTATGGCTGACGAGCGGGCGCCTGGAAGCCGAGCCTTACTCGAACATGACAGTCGGTTTCGGACGATGCGCAGCCAACGAGTCGCCCGATCTCCGCCTTCAGCAGGTCGACGTCGCAGACCCGGAGGGAACAAGCCCGGAGACCATAGCTGAGATCCTCATGCAGTTTCAGGTCTCCAACTTGACGCGAGATGACCTCCTGTGGAGCGTCGAACCCGAGATCATCATCAGCAGCAATCAACACCAGCTGTTGGCTCGGCTGCTGCCCATCTCCGAGCTGAACGACCGGTACAACTCAGCCAGTCGGACCATTGTCCACGATAGGGACGTCGGGGCCGGGCCTGTAGTCGTCCAGTCCAGCCGAAGCGGTTTTGTGGTAAGGGAACAGGCCAGGTACGAAACAGCACGCTCCGGGTACGAAGAAGGCACAATCAAGCTTCGGACGACGCACGCAGTCCTCTCGGCGCTCAAGACACCACTGGGACACGTGTTCCTAGTTTGTGGAGTTGAGACACAGACGAAGGAGGCGTGGCTGGCACTCGTCCCTGCCTTGGCATCGATGCTGGATGTACCCGCCGAGTCTGCTGTAGCTCTTCCGGAAGAGAAAATCACGGATGTACCAATTCCTGAGCTGCTTCAGAGCGCGGCCGCTCATCTCGTTGCAATGGCGGTCCTAGAGCCTCTTTACAGCGGTGAGACGATCATGGCGCATAACGCCCCAGCGGCCGTCGCTCAGGCCCTTTCCAAGCAGGCTGGAACCAAGAGTGTACATGTGCTGTTCACGGCAGATTTCGCTGGTGGTAACGATGAGATGTTCCCCGGCTCCTGGATCAAGCTGCCGCAGAATTCGAGCCAGTCCGATGTCGAGGATATCCTTCAGCTTGTGAATCTTGCGGCCTTCGTCGGGTTTTCCGGTGTTGAGGTATCGGAATCATCAGGCAATGAAGCAACAATGATAGCAATTCTGCAGCAACAGCGAGGCAAATGTCGAACCATCACGACAGCCAAGGCATTGTACTCGTCAGTTGGCTGTGAGAGCAGCGCTCTCACATCCGACGCTGTCCTTGGAAACACGCTATGCACGTGCCTCGGAAATGCACTGGAGGATTTGCGAGCTGGTGTCCCTTGCGGCCAAGCACCCTCGCTCCCTCTTGACAGCCTCGTGCGTGGAGGATCTCGCCCTGCAGATCCTCTCTGTATTATAGACTGGACCGTGGCTTCTCTGGTGCCTGTCCAAGTCGCCAGACTTGATGTTTCTTCCATGTTTATGGGGCATGCCCGCACCTACTGGATCGTCGGCATGACGGGAGCCCTGGGGCTTTCGCTGGCGGACTGGATGATAAGCAAGGGCGCAAAGCAAATTGTCATGACAAGCAGGAATCCCGACGTTTCGCCCGACTGGATCAACTCACACGCCCGGAGAGGCGCGGCCGTCACCGTGCTGGCGTGTGACGTGACCAATGAAGCCGCCCTCAAGGCCATCCACCAGAAGATATGCGAGACTTTGCCCCCTGTCGCCGGCGTCATCAACGGAGCGATGGTTCTGCGCGACGTCTCGATCCGCAACATGACCTTCGACCAACTCATAGACGTCCTCGGGCCCAAGGTCGACGGGAGCCTCTACCTGGACCGCTTGTTTTGGGATGTTGACCTAGATTTCTTTGTCCTCGTGTCCTCCATCAATTGTGTCGTTGGCAACTGGGGTCAGGCCAACTATGCCGCGGCCAACACCTTCATGTGCGCCCTTGCGGCCAATCGCCGGAAGCGGGGCCTCCGGGCGGCCACCGTCAATGGAGGCGCCATCGTCGGCGCTGGCTATATGGAGCGCGAGTCCCGCCACGCTCTTGATCAGATCGTCCAAAAGCTACATATGATGCGCCTCTCGGAGGACGACTGGTGTATGTCGATCTGCGAGGCCATCGACGCGAGCCGCCTCGACAGCCCGCACGGGCCAGAGTTATCGACGGGCGTCTCGGACGTGCCATTTGACGTTCCCAACGCGCCACTCTGGTACTCGAACCCCAAGTTCTCCTCGTTCATCGTCCACCAGAAGACGCTGGCCGAGGGCGACTCCGGGGACAAAAACGGCGGAGGTGTGGGCTCGGAGTCGCCTTCCACGTCGATTGCGGACCGTCTGCGTACGTGTGCCACGCGCCGCGACGCCCTGAGAGTCGTACGGGAGGCGTTCGCGGCGCAGCTGCGCCGCGATCTGCAGATTCCCATGTCGGACGACGACCTGATGGCCTCGAGAAGCAGCGAAATCGGGCTTGACTCGCTTGTCTCGGTGGACGTGGCGTCGTGGTTCCGCAAGAAGCTGCAGGTGGGCATCCCGGTCCTGAAAATCATGAGCAACGAGCCGATGACGACGCTTGTGGAGTATGCGGTTGGGCATATACCGAAGGAAATGCTGCCGGCCCTGAATGTGGAGGACAGGACGGCGCATGTTGATGGTCAGGATGAGGACAAAGTTGAGGGAGTAGCGACGACCATATCGGGTGATGAAAGAAATGGCGACAATGGATTGATTGACTGGGAGGCGGAGTCTCGCCCGCCCGCAGATATTGCTTCTCTTTTGAGGTGGTCAGACGCCTCACCACGCCCCAGCACACCTCCGCGCGTGATTGTCCTCACAGGCGTCACAGGCCTACTTGGCCGCCACCTGCTAAACCATCTCCTGTCCCGCGCCGAAGTCGCCAAGGTGATCTGTCCAGCCGTCCGCAGGCTCTCGTCCCGTCTGCAGGAACGTGAGCTCCCACGAGACGACGCGGGCCGGATCATCTACTACGAAGGGGAGCTATCACAACCGCTCCTCGGCCTGACCGAGGAAGAGGCCGCATCTGTCTTCGCCGAGGCGGACGCCGTGATCCACAACGGCGCCGACACGTCTCACATGAAGTCGTACGCCGAATTGCGACCTAGCAATGTCGGCTCAACCGCAGCGCTCGTCCGACTCTGCTTGCCTCGGCGGATCCCCATACATTACGTCTCCTCGGCGGGTGTTTCAGTGTTGTATACCATGGACCGGGACAAGAACAAGAACAAGCTCGGAGACCTGTCGAGCCCAAATGAGGACCAGGGGGACCGACTCACTGCGGATGGCGGTGCTCTGTCCGCACCTGTCTTCCTCGAGGGGTCTGTGGCCTCCACGCCGCCGCCGCCTGAGCTCGCCCCCTTCGGCTATGTGTGCTCCAAGTGGGTCAACGAGCGGCTCCTTGAGCGCGTCGCCCAGGAGTCGGAGTCGGACGCCGGCCCCGGTCTGCGCGTGTCCGTCCACAGGCCCTCGACCATCCTCCGCGAGGAGCGCACGCGCGACGCTGAGGAGGCCCGCGCGGGCCTGGACTGGGTCAACGCTCTGCTGCGATACGTCCGTCTCCTGGGCGCGGTGCCACGGGTCGAGAACAACACCGGCGGTGTCCTGGACCTCGTGCGGGTAGGAAGTGTGTGTGGCGACATCCTGGGAGAGGTGTTCGCCGAGGGCAGCGGTGGTGGTAGCGTGGAGAGTGTTAAGTACCTGCACGAGGTGGGGGATGTGTTGGTACCCTTGAAGGGAATGCAGGAGTGTGCGTACTTGCTGTCTGAGCTCGATGAGAACGAGACGGAAAAGGGCAATGGACACAGAAAGAAGAGGAAATTGGGTGTACTTTCCTTGCGGGAATGGTTGGATAAAGCGACGGCGGCCGGGATGCATCCTGCTGTGGCGGCATTGATTGAGGCTATGGATGAACTTGGCGCCCCATCGTATCCTAGGCTTGTCAAGAAGAGGGGAACCGGAGAAGAGGGCCTCCTTGCTCCTGGGAAGACATAGAAGATGGATCTGGTGATGAAGACATTTCATAATTTTGAGGATAGGGAAGTGTTGAATTCAAAAGGGGTCAGAATTTCCACACCTGCATTGTTGCGAAAAGTGGCTCCCCAATCTCGTACGAACACTAGCTGAGCAGCTGAATTCAGCATACAGGCAGGTATCCACGGGCAAATGTTCTGATCATCTGGGTCATCACCAATGAATGCTTGTTTTGTATGTAATCGAATGCTGATGTATTTCCAACTGGTAGGTTACAATGTGCTGGGTCGATTTGCTGCTGATGGAAACCTCTACTCGCAGATGGGTCTAGCAACGAGACAATGACCGCGATAGCTGCGATATCCGGGACATTGGCGCTTTTGCATCTGGGGGAGTCAAAGTAGTCGCCGCTGCTACAGCACCCGTGGACTGTTCCAGGATCCTAGTAATGTTCAGTGACGGGATGATTGCAGTGAATAGGGTGACCTTAAATAACAGATAAAAGTGAGAACCCGGAGCAGACGCACCAAACATAACCAACGACAGGCCATTCGTCTTGGAGGATTCCAAAACAGGTTCGCCTATTGTCTTTGTCCCGCTGCCAGTGACTATCCACAAAATCTGCCATGCATCGTAATTCCAGCATCGGTAGGATCTTATCGTCGTAGTGCTGACCTCGAATGTCCTGATGCGTCTGCTCCGGCATACAACCGCGAATAGTATCTCCACGCCCTCAACAGTCTCATCTCCCTGTCGCAGTCGTGTTGTTTGTGCTTTGGAGCTTCTGGGCTGTTCCTTTGCTGCACAGGTTGTTGAATAAGGCCCTGAAGCAACTCTCGAAGCTCTTTGACGAGCTCCTTGTTGATGGAATATCTGAGCTCCAGCTGGTCCAGATTCTCTGTCGACTCAACCATCTGCACGTTGGTATTAGTTTCACTATCTGACGCCATGATGTGTATCTGGCCGAGGTTCAAACAACGTTGAATCCGTTAAAGTAGATGCGAAGAAAACAATCATACAAAGAGCTGTTGGCAGGTTTCGGCCTATCAAAGAAATCTGCAGAGGGCTGACAGGAAAGGCGGTCACTTATATCTCATCCGCGAGTTCGATTTACAAGTACGCTAGTAGTAGCACAGGACCGGGTATACACTGCAAGTTTGCCACATATGTGAGCATCTGACTCTGTTAGAAAAGGCTCGCACAAACACATAGCACTGGTAGAGTCGATGTGCTGCGGTGATCCCATACTCGGTGCATCGTTGTATATATCATCGTCCTGGTGATACCTGAAGTGTCACTCGTGTACAGAATAACCCCGACACTCCCACCAAATTACACACCATCCCTTAAATGTAATTCTCCTCAGCCATATCAAAGCAGGTCCTGTGAGCTAGTACAACCCAGGAAAAGCCTTGCAAAAAGGCGAGCAGACCTCCTCCTTTGTCAACTACTCGGCTACCTTGTAGTAGACCACCCTGTATGGTTTGTCCTGGTAATAATGTCTGTTATCTTAGATTTCAATCTAGAAATCATGTGTGTCCACGATAGTTAGCCCTCCGTTCCACTTTAGACCTCACAATAAATGGGGTTAGTAAAGCAGTTAAAAGGGTAGTTGATTAGAAGGAAAGAAATAAATCTATCTAGCGTGTAACACAGTCTTTGTAGGCCGGCATTTACTAACGTAAATGCCCGCTAGTCTTAATATAAAAATCGGTTTCCTATAAGCTTAGCCTATTAGACCGCCGCAGACTAAATTAGACTAGATATATAACTACCCCCTTTTCTAAATACGACCGTTCTAATCGTTGTCTACTCGTTTACAATACATTTTATTTAGCTCGTTTTAAGCCTCTATTTCTATCGTTTATATACCTTGTTATTTACCACTACCTAGCCCTTTTTCTTAAGGAGAAGCGTCTCTTGTCTCTGCTTATTACTACTAATTGTCGCTAGCAGCACTAAGGGCGGCAGGGCTACTACGATTATATAAGTAATAAAACTATTACAATTGTAAAGGTGGCAAAACTACTCGATAGCCGTTTATTGCCCTAGGCTTAATAGCTCAAGCTTAGTTTAGCGTTAGCGGCTAGCTTTATATAGTTTTATTTTAGCATAGTTTTGCTAATATATTAAAAGCTTTAAATAAAGTAGCTATTTATATTATAGGCTAGAAAGAAGTTAGTGCTATTATATTTAAAAGGCAGGGTAATTTTGCTAAGGCTTTAAAAGATATATACATTGCTAGCATAGCAATTAACAATAGCTTATAAGCTATTATAATATAGCTTATATTTATAGCTATATTAGCATATATGCAAAATTTAATTGCTAAGAATATATACGCATATTAAGGTTTTTTTTTTAAAGAAAGGCGTATACTTAGTTTCTTAAGGCATTTAGTTTATTTGCCCTTTAATAAGCTAAAAATGCCTTGTGCTAATAAACTAATTTTTTATTAAAAGTAATCTTTTTATTATTAATAAGGTTATAAGTATAAGCTGTAAAGTTAAATACTAAAAAAGCGTTTCTTAACTTTATAAAAGTTATACTAAATAAAAAAAATAAAAAAAGTAACTAAACTGCTTAAAGGTTTAATTATAAATTAATATAGCGCAATATATAAAAGCTTTTAAATTATATATAAAATTAGTTGTTTATTTGCAAATAAGTATATGCTTAAGGTTATTGTTTGCTTTTTTAACTTTGCTGTTTTGTTATAACCCACGATGGATGGGACAGATCAGCATGCAGAAAGGGTTGCAGGAAAAGGAACCTTCGCCGCCGTAATTCCTATACTCTGCTTATATAGATAAACCACTTATTTTATTAGATTAGAATAAGTTAGCAGTAGTTATATAATCTTTGGATCATTGAGATTATAGGTGACTTAGCAATGATTTAAGTAGGCTAGATTATTAGATTATTAGGATTATAGCTATAAGCTAGATAAGCTAAATAATCTAAGATTAAAGAGCTAGATATATCTTTAGATATATTTCCTATTATTAAATAAACTTAGTAAATAGCTTTTTAATTATTAATTTAAGTATTTACCCCTAAGTAGCTTTATTGCTAGTAATTATTTGCTAGATATAAAATAATAATGTTTTTGTATTATGATTGGTATATTTTTTTAACCGTCTTTGCTAATATAAACCCTTTAGCACTTTAGGAACCTATAAAACCTAGCAGTAATTATTATATTTTAACGACTTTTGTTTAAAATGGCTTAATATATATTAATTAAATAATATAAAGATATAATAGCTTCCTAGACTTTTACTTTATCTAATGTTAGAAATAATAGCAATTTTACTATGGCTTAGATAATTGAGTAGGTTAGCTACCTTAGTTAGGAAATTGCCTGCCTTTAGGCTATTTAAAAAAGTAAATCTTATAAGATAAACAAACTAAAACCCTATAATAGCACTAAAAAAACCCTCTAAGGCTTTTTTACTTATAGTTGCGTTTACTTTAAGCACAATGCTAATTAGTTTACTAGGGATAAAAAAAGAATCTTTTTTTTTAATACTTGTTTTAAAGGAGATGCTGCTAAATAGTTTAAACCAACCTTAAGAAACTACTTAAAGAACAACGATCAAAATTGGGACAATACGACTATAAAAGCTTTTAGCAGCTATAAGAACTATGAGAAACTTCTTAGGGAAACTTTTAGTAATTCTAACAAAAAGCGCACTATAAAATAATAACTTTATAAGCTACGATAGACTAAGTTAGCCTTAGAATATGCTATTAGTTTTTATTAAGTTTTAGCATATCTAGGATAAGAGAATAAGCTGATAATATCCTAGTTTTATAAAGAACTAAAGGACAAAGTTAAAGACAAGTTATTTAAATAAGACTAACTTAAAGGATTTGCTTAATATGTTGCTATAGCTATATAAATCAACAATCGTTTATATAAACGACGATAGAAACGCAATAAAAAAAGCAACGGCGCATTATAAAAGTTTTGCCTATAAGCTAACATTAGCAAGCATTATTAACTATAATAATAATCTAATAATAATACGGCTATTAGCAGAACGATATACTTAGGCTTTATAAAATTAGGAGCCGCTAATAAAAAGCTACTAGGCAAATGCTTTAACTGCAGTAAGAAAGAATATTTTACATAAGAATGCCGCTAACTAAAAAAGCTATAGAAACTTATTTCTAGGGAACAGCGATAATTTAATCTACTTGGAAAAGTGCACTTTACTAACGATATATACTTTTGTACCAAAATACAACGATTTAAAAAATTACCTAGATTAAAACAACGTTTTTGGAACCTACCCTTTTTAAAACAAGTAATAAACTCTGTTAACTATAGAACCTTTTACTAGGCTTTTTATTACGACAATAGCTGCGTATTATACTTTTTAGCAAAGGAATCTGCAGGATAGTTTCCTTAGAAGCCTAGGAAGTTATAATAATTAGCTATAGAAAGACGCAAACCACTCTACAACACTATTATTCAAGACAGCAACTTAGATTATTCTTTAAACCTACTTAACTATGCTTTTAAAGAAATAAACAACGACTTTAACAACCCAATACTCTTATATATAATTAAACAATAAGAGAAAAGTAAAACTATTATGCAATAGCTTACGAAATAAGACTATTAACCAAATAACTTACCAGAACCTGCTATACTAAACTAAGGATGCATTATAAAAGGCACTAAGGTTAAATACTTTATATATAAAATCAGCTTATAAAAACTCCTCACTTATATGCCCTTGCAAAAGGCAACAGCAACAAAATACAAAGACCTACAAATCAGCCCTTTTTACAAAAACTACTATAAACTTAAATAGATCTCTTGTGTATACTATAGCTGTAGGTTTATAGCTAGGAGGAAGGACCGGGCCTACGTTTGCCTAATTAGAGAACTAGTCCGCCGCGGACCAGCGCTAGCCAGCCACGGCTAGTGCAGAACAAAGGGGGACATAAGCCACCTTTTATAGCCTTATCCCCTAACGTAAATAGCCTCTCTTTCTTCCAATAACTACTAATTACAAATTAATTATATAACTAATAGTATACAATTTACTAAGTAAAACTTTACTAACACTAATTAGTAGTTAAATTAGTTAACTATAAACGGCAAAATAAAAAAAATAATTTACCTCTAAAGCAGTCTGCTAACAGCACGCATATTAAAATCTTATAAGAAGAGATATTATACTAATCCTTATAACCAGCTTTTATTTATATATTACGCTTGCTAAGCATTCTTAACGCAAAACAATATTGCAAACAGCTTTACAACCTTTTTAACAATTATACCTAGCAATACATATATTATTACCTTTGTTACGCTTTAAAAACTAGTTTTTTCTACAATAATAATAACCCTTTTAAATCTCACAATCTTTCCCTATTGCATAGTTAAAATGCATTCGCCAAAACTTAAAAAATCATACTTTATTACCCTAGCAACCACCCTGCTATTTACCCCGCTATTTACCTATTCATACAAAAAACCCCTTTAAAAGCAAACGAAATATATAAGCTAAGTTTCCCTAGCGTTGCTCTCTTTTGCGTGGTTTTGTTTTATACTCTTTAGCAATAGTTTACTAATATACTAAACCTCTTTTCAACTAACTAATAACCTCTTTTACCTTTTTATATAGTCGTTAATAATAGCAAACAACGAAGAGTTTACCTAAGGGTTGGTCTCTGCCTTTAGCGACTTTATATACAAAAACCTTATAGAAGAAAGCTAAGTTAATAGAACTAATTGGTCCATTATTGACCTAATCCTTTAGTTTGCCTCCTTTATAATAAACTTAATTAATGTATATTTAACAACTTTAGTTGCAAAAGTAATATGTAACTATACTATTAAAAAGCTCTATAATAATAACCTCTTTTATACCTTTTAAAAGAAATTTAATAAATAGACTAAGGAAATGTTTAATATAGTTAACTAAAGTTTTTATTGCAAGTTAAAGAAATTTTTCTGCAAATAAGGAGTCTATATTAGAAAAAAAAAAGATAAGATAAAATAATAATTTATAGCTTTTCTTGCGATAAAAAACCTATTCTCTTAAGATAAAAAAGAGCTTAAAGCAACTACCTTTAAGCTTAGCACTTGCTTACTATTGCAACTATTTAAAGCAGCAAAAGCCTCCTTAATAAAGTCTATTAAAGAGGTAATAAAATCACAATAATAACCTCCTCCCCTACTAAACCAACTTTCTCTTTCCCTTTAATTAAATCAACCTACTCTTTAAACTTATAACCACCTTTCTTAATTAAAATAGCTTCTCTATTTTAATTAAGCAACTATATTATTACTTATATAAGAGAGAAAAAACATTAGGGGATATAATAAACCAGCATATTAACGTAGATCTTTTAACCTGCTTAAAGAACCTATTTATATATGTATATAATAAGATTAATTATATTTAGCAACAAATACACCTTTACCCCAAACCCCTCCCTTAAAGTATAACCCATACAAAACTCTCCCCCCTTATCTTACCAAAAACAACCTAATTAACTCTAATTTATCTTTTCTTTTTATAAAGATATAAGATTGTAAAAAAGCATATATAAGTAAACTATATAATCTATTAAATAACAAGGTACAGATCTTCTTTAGCATTTGCTAGCATATAAATATTGCTGCTAAGCAATTTTACGCTATGTTTTCTTATATTCTTATAAGTTAAGCTAAAACCTATTATATTTATTATATTAAATAGCAAAATAGCTTTGCAATAGCATATTAAAAGATTAAAAAGCACTTTAATATAAAGGTAAATTATTATTATTACTATACTAATTAAACCTTTATAATATTTACTAAAATAAAGCTATAGCTACCTAAAAAAAGCCTTTATAAAGTGCTTTAAGCCCTGCTTAACAAGCTATAGCTATGCCAACACGCCTTTAGCCCTAATTTCAAAGGTAAAAAAGCCCTAAAAACTATAATAATCTAAGCATACTGCAAAGTATATAAACTTAAGCATGCTCTTTTTAAGTTAGTAAAGAAGTATAAGGAATTGTTTTTAAACCTGCGTTTATTAATCAAAACCTACCTTAATTATCTTCCTCCCTACTAAATAATTACTAATAAACTAAACAAAAAGCCTTACAACTAATACTACTTAAACTACTATTATAACAATAACTATAGCTAAAGCTCCTTTTATAGTAAAAAAAGCTTTTATTTGCGTAGTAGCTACTACAGCAGCAGCCATAGCAATAGCCGCAATTTTAGCAACTATAACTATAGCAACCGTAGTCAAAGTAATTATTATAGCAACTAAAAAAAAAAGTATTATGTTTGTAGCAAAGAAGGTTGCTAGTTAACTAAACACTTAGACAACAAACGCCGCTAGGCAAAAGATTAGTATATTGCCTAGTATAAATTTATAAACACATTAGCAAATAAATTTACAGTTTTTTTAGCAAACTATAAAAAACATAACCTTAACCAGCAATGGCTATAAAATAACAATAACTATAAAAACTTTAGTAAAAATAATAAAAACAGCGCTGCCATTACCTAATATCTTATAAACCAAGCGTTCCTATACTATATAATAAATAATAATACCTTTAACCTCTCTCAAGCAGATACTTTAACTATATAATTCCTCATTAAAGACTGCTATTCCAAACTTCATTTTCAAGGCATTCTTCCTAATATAAATACTGCAAAAATATCAACTATTAGCAAAAAGCAGTGCATAGCCCTTTAACATAAAAACCTATCCCTTTAAATTAATAAGGCAGCCGCTGGCTAAACCTTTATTAAATTTGATAAAAAATTAATAATAACATTAATTAACATTATCTCTCTCTATATACTCATTAAAAAAATTACTTTCTATATTCTTAAAACCCCTATACCTTTTCTTCTCTGCCTCGCTAATATAAACTATTTAAAAGTATATTTTAACAATATTATAAACAAGTTAATTAAAGGCAACAAAGCTTTTTTAATAATCTGCAAGTAAGGCTACTTATAGTTCTTTTTAAGCAAAATAAAATAAGCAAAAGCCTTCCTCTTAAAAGCCAAATTACAACAGCTTTATCATCGTTTTAGCTACCTAGCAACGAGTCAGCTACACTAAATGCTAACAAAGGCGGGGCACAATGACGTTAATAAAAAGGCATTGCAATTAATCAAAAAATTTTGTCACCACTGCCAAATAAACGGCTTAGCGCTACAATAATTCAAGTTTATATTACACAATAACTACAATTTTAATTATAAAATCTTAGTTAATATAATATATTTAAATAGCCGCCCTATTCTTTATATCGTTAATGCCTTTACAGCCTTTTAAAGCACACGTTTCCTTTTATTTATATTAGCTAAAGTTACATAAAAAGCCCTATGCTAACTTTAGATTAACACCTACTAAGGCCTGCTAAATATTATTATACATAACGCTAGCATAAACTTTACCTCAACAAAGTTTAAAAATAAGGCTAAGCTAATAAGGGTTATATATAAACAAATGCCTATAAAGGCACATTAATCAATAAGTAAACTAAAGAGATATTACAGCCCCCTTCGCCAAGCATTTAAAATTCTATACGCTAAACTAGCTAGCATTATATTTAACAATATTATTTTGCAAATAGTTATTAAAGCTATTAATAATATAGTAAAACTTAATAGCTTAATGCCTATACTCTTAATCTTTAGCACCTACCCCTAAATCACAACAAACTCCCCTTTATTGCCTTTGACTCTTAAGCGAGCAAAAGCTATTTAAAAAACTATAAAAACTTTTTGCAAAGCATTGGCTAAGCGCTAAATAAATAATGCCCTCAATACTAAAAATAATCTTATAATAAACATAATATTATCTTTTTCTTTAAAAAGCAAAGTATATATATAATAAAAAAAGAAAAAGTAGCAAAGCCCTTATAAAATTGCAGCTATTAACAATTATAATATTACTTTAAATATAGTTAATAAACCTATCGTCTTTTAATCTACCCTCCTTTAACCATATTGTTAAAACTACACAAACCCTAATCTTTCTCTCTCTTTTTAAAATAAAAACAACAAAGCTATTAACAATAACGCTAAAGCTGCTGTCAATAAAAAAACAGCGCCTATGCTGCCCTAGCTATATAAGCAAAAATAGCTACTAGGCTTTAAAAACAAACTAAAGGAGAAGGTCGCCGCCTATATTACTACTGCTGCCCACATTATAAAAAAAAAAAAGTAATTATAAATTAGCTATTAAGCTATAAAACAATAGCATTATCACAGCGCTAAAACCCTTGTTTAAAAAGTTTAACATACATAAAGTAAAAAACCTTATTAGCTAAGGCATTTTTAGCTTTAAGCAATATAATAAGGCTAAGCATAGCAGCCATTGCATATTTAAGTCTCATATCATTTAAAAAATCAAAGGCAAAACCTTTAAACCCTATAAAAAGTCTTGCCTTATTATCTAAAGCTATAACAATATAGCTAAAAAAGCCATCCTTATACAATTGCCCACAATTTAACATATAAGCTAACGTTTGCTTTTTGCCTTAGCACCCTTATTTCTAAGTTAAAAAATAACGCTCTTACTTTATAATATCACACAAGCCTACTTACAATTATAAACAAAACTATTCTATATTATTTTAACTATTGTTTTAATTAAACTAAAACATAAATACCCTACTAAAACAATAATTTAAGTAATCAAACCGCTATATAGCATTGCCAAGGCAAAAGTACACTAATTTATAATATATTAAAGCTACCACTAAGAAAAACTAGGCATAAAGACGTTAACCTACAACCTATATCTTTTAATTATAAAAAAGCCACCATTATTATTTAGTTTAGTAAGCATGCAAACAAATAATACCCTAATCTTAGCAATAATCTTTTTTATAGCTGCTAAAAATAAAAAGCTAAAAAAGGCTGAGTTTTAAGCAAAACCTAAAACACTGCTAATAGCAAAGATACCCTTTAAGTTTAATAGCGCCAAATTATCACTTAACAGCAATAATCTTTTTTTGCAATAAAAAGGTTAAAGCATAAAGATTATTGTTATTAATGCTAAGTCTTTAGACCACGCTTAATGCTATTTAGAATAAAGAGCCTAAAGTGCTTATATTACTTTAATTTATTAGCCAAAAACGGCATTTAACCTCTTTGCTGCCGCCTAAACCCTAAACCCTAATAAAGCTAAATATACTACGCTAAACAAGCGCTTTGCCTAATAAACAAGCAACCTTTAACAAAGCTTATAATATATGCCTCTTAACCTTTTAACCGCTAAACTCTTTATATTTGCAAATGGCTTATTTGCAAATAATAAAGATTTAAGCTCTTAGATTAGATTTATATTTATTCTCGCAAACAAGGTTGTCTACACAAATAATTAATTTACAATTTAAAGCAACCTTATCTACTAAAGCTCTACTAAATATAAAAGAGTTATTTAGAGCATTTTAGCGTTATAAATCTACAGCATAGTTAATAGCTTTAATATTAGACTAGCAATTGCAACAACAGTTTAACTAATTACAAACCAACTTAGTCTTCTATTTATTTTCCTTATTATATATATAGATTTATACTTATTGTATAAGTGCCTTATTAAGCTTAATATAATAAAAAAAATATTTAATAATTAATATAATAATACTTTATCAATTATATAAATAGCAAGAGATCTTAGAAATTAAATAGATTAATAAAAATAATAACCCAGCTAACGCTATAACTAAAGCGTTGCTTAATTAAGCTTTGGAACAGCTTATTAATAATAACTAATTAGCTATATAAATAAAAAGATTTATAAAGAGAGCTATAAACTAAAGTAATAAAAGGAAGAAAGGGAAAAAAGATAGGAAAAAAAAGCATATACATATATAGCTAACCCTATTAAATAGGCAATTATCTATTTAAAACGTCTTTATACAATAATAAGAGAAAATATACAATTATATAGCTAGCAAAAGAAAAAAACTGCCAGTGTAGGTTTATAGCTGGGAGAAAGGACCGGGCCTACATTTGCCCAATTAAAAAACCAATCTGCCGTGGACCGGCGCTAGCCAGCTACAGCTAATGCAGAATAAAAAGGGATATAAGCTACCTTCCATGGCCTCGTCCCCCAACGTAAATAGCCTCCCTTCCTTCCAACAACCACCAACTACAAATCAACTACATAACCAATAGTGCACAATTTACCAAGTGAGACCCTACCAACAATAGCTGTAAAATATACTTTATTAATAAAGCTAAATATAAATGGTTTCTAGCATAAGAATTTAACTAAATTATCTAAGCAGTTAAAGAATTACAGCTACAATTTTATAAAGTTTTTAATAAACAACACTATAACACATACGTTAGCCTACCCAAAGATTGCCTAAAAGCATATATCAATAAAAAGACTATATAGAAGTAATGCACTATTATTAGCTATATAATTTATATAAAATAAAAGACCTACAATTAGCATTAACAAAAAGGCAGTCAGCCTTTATAGGATTTGCTAGAATATATTAGCAAACAGCACCCAAAAGAATAAGATTGCCTATAAGGAATAATAAACAATTAAAACTTTTATAGTTTCTATATGTAATAAATAATGCTAATTACACATATATTATCTTTAAAGCAAAAATTAATAAAAAAAACTATAGCGCACTATTAAACAATGGCGCTTAGAGAAACTTTATATTTCTAAACATTATTAATAAAGACTAAATTATATAGAAATAAAAGAAAAAACTCTATTAACTTAGCACTATAAAAAAATAAGCAGTAACTTATAAACAAAGTATAATTAATATAGAGATTGATTATTTTTTAGTTTTAATCTAAGGATAAATTACAATTATATTCTTTAATATTATAAATATAGCACAATATAAGCTAATCTTAGGACTTTTTTGGCTAAGAGCTGAGAATCTTTAAATTAATTAGACTATTGGCTAGATCTTTTGGGAATAAGCTATATTTAAAAGATTAATTGCAATTAAAGGTAAAGAAAGAAATTTAATTATTAAGTATAACTTAAGAAATAAGCACTTAAACAAATTTAACAATATTTTTATAAAAAGATAAGCTAGGGAGCTTAGATAGATAGAGAAGAATTTAGTGAATAATGGGCATAATAAGATTTTAAGCTATTGATAGATTGGGAATATAAAGGAATAAAAACTAATCAAAAAGATATAGACCTTTTTAAAGCAGCAATAAGTTAATAATAAAAGAAACAACTCTTTATAATAATAAAATTATAGCTTGCAATAGACTAAAGAATTAAAACTAGAAAAAAGCAAAATAAGCTATAATACTATAAATATAGCACTAAGACCTAAATATAAACAATATAGCGCTTAATAATACGTTTTATGCCTTATCTACAGCAAAGCAACAAATATAAACATTAGACTACTTAGCATACTAATAGAGTATTATAGCTTTTAAAAAGTATTTAAAGAGATATTTAATAATAATATAAAAATCTTTGAATATAGTTAATAGGATTATAAGATACCTTTTAAGGAAGAGATAACGTTGAAATTTTATAAGATTTATAAACTTAATAAAGAATAATTTAAGGCACTTAGAGACTACTTTAATAAAAATTTATTAAAAGGTTATATTTAATTATTATACTTGCTAATAAGATACCTAATTTTATTTATATTTAAGAAGAATGGCAAACTTAGATTATGTATAGATTATAAATAGCTTAATGATATTATTATTAAAAATCAATATCTTTTATCCCTTATTAAAGAACTTAGAGACTAACTTCAAACTGTATAATAGTTTATAGTATTTGATTTTAAAGGAGCATATAACCTTATTTGAATAAAAAAAGAAGAAGAATAAAAGACGGCTTTTAAAACCTAATATAAACATTTTAAGTACCTTGTTATGCTTTTTAAACTTACTAATATACTAGCATTTTTCTAGGAGATAATTAACTATGTTTTATAAGAATATTTAAATATCTTTATCATTGTATACCTTAATAATATTTTAATTTACTCTTAAACTATAGAAAAATATGTTTAATATATTAAATAAGTACTTTAAAAACTTTAAAACGCCAACCTTTTTATAAAATTAAAAAAGAGTTACTTTTATGTATAAAAAGTTAACTATCTTAGATATACTGTCGAACTAAAAGCAATATAAATGCAGAAAAACAAGGTAAAAGCCATATGCAACTAGCTTATACCAAAGAACGTTAAAGACGTTAAAGCATTCTTTAGATATGTTAATTTCTACTAATAGTTTATTAAAAACTATAGCAGTATAATTAAACTAATAATAAACTTTACTAAAAAAAACCAACTTTTTTTATAGGAAAAAAAAGCAAAAAAAGCGTTTATTAAAGTTAAAAAACTTATTATAACTAAACTAATCCTATAAAAAGCCAACCTAATAAAGCTTTTTAAAATTAAAACCAATGCCTTAAACTATGCGTTTAGCAAATAGTTAAGATAGCAAGATAAATAAGAATGCCTTAGACTTATTAGCAACTTTTTACATAAGCTTAATAGACTAAAACTCAACTATCTAATTTATAATAAAAAACTTATGGTAATTATTAGAGCATTTAAAGAATGGCAATATTACCTTATTGGCGCAAAATACCCTATTACTGTTTATATAAATTATAAAAACCTTGTATAGTTTACTATAACTAAAATCTTAAATAAGCAATAAATTAAATAAATAGAATTCCTTTCTTAGTTTAATCTTAAAATTATTTATTAAAAAAAAAAAGACAATGAACGAGCAGATGCTCTTAGCCAACGATTAGATTACTAAGAAGATAGCTAGCTAAAAGGACAAACTCTCTTTAACATTAACAAATTAAGCAACCTAATATATTAAGCTAGATAATTTAATGTTACCTATTAAGTTAAACTTAAATAAGTAAAACTAGACTAAGCTAGCAAGCAAGAATAAAACAAATATATTAAAAAGATATATATAGCCCTAGCATATAGATATTAAAGAGTTATTGCTATATATTATAAAATTAAGCGGATATAAAACTTGCTAAGACTTTAAAAGCGAATTAAAGATATTCTTAGAAATTATAATAAGTATAGAATTAATAAGCTAGAATAATATAAGCCTTATAAATTGCTAAAACGTTTATTAATATTTAGCGCTGCTTAAGAATTTATTAGCCTAAACTTTCTTATTAAGCTACTATGTTTATAAGAACCTTTAACTAAGGTTATCTATAATAGCATTTTAGTAGTGGTTTGCAAACTAATAAAGTATGCTTACTTTATTTTTTATAAAAAATCTAGCATTGTAGAAAATCTTGCTTATATCTTTTTTAAAATAATTTTAAGTAATTATAAAATGTTAAAAGAAATTATTAGCAATAGAGATAAGCTTTTTGTCTTAAACTTTTAAAAGTTTTTTATAAGATAACTTGGCAGTAGATATAAGCTTAATATAGCCTACTACTTAAAAATAGATAAATAAATAAAATAGATTAATTAAATCTTAGAATAATATCTTTAATTTTACCTTAACTATTAGTAAAATAATTAGGTTAAATTATTATTATTAGCATAATTTGCATATAATAGTGCATATATATCTATGATAAAATAATCCCTTGTCTATGCTAACTATAGATTTAAACCTAAGGCATATTATAAATAAATTAATAGAAAAGAGATATTAGCAATAAATAAGAAAGCAAAAAATATTAAGAATATTTAGCACGCTATTTAGCAACAGCTTTTCTTTATATAAGAATAAATGACTAAGTATGCTAATTAAAAAAGGATTAAGGGACTAATTCTTAAGAAGGGAGATAAAGTTTACCTTTTTTGCAAAAATCTCAAAATACAACGCTTTAGCGACAAACTTAATTATAGAAAAATTAAATCTTTTAAAATTCTATAAAAACTTTCAAATATTAACTATAAACTCTTATTACTAAATATTATGTACTTATGTATATATATTTTTTATATTATATTATTAAAACTAGTATTATAAAACGCCTAACTTAAAACATAGATTAAAGCAAATAATAAGTATAGCATAGAAGAATATAAAGTTAAACGAATCCTCGACTTTTAAATATAAAACAAAATATAAAAATACCTTATTAAGTGGAAAAATTACAATTATGCGGAAAATATATAGGAACTAATTGAAAACCTAGAAAACTGCTAGCAATTGCTTGACTAATATTATTAAACAACTAGTTAAAATCTTAATAAGTTAGAAACTTAACTAGTTAACGAAACAACCAGTCCTATGGCCACGGCTAATAATATGCAGCCCTAAACCTAAGCCTAGACTAGTTAACAAATTCGATTACTGATTAAAACTAATAACTAATCTATCGATAAAACTAGTTAAACAACGCTATTAGTTAAGACCCACTACTGGTTAAGACTTATTACCAGTACTACTAAAACCACTAATAAGCTTCTTAAAATCTAAGAATGCTAAAGTACTTAAATTAGCACTTTTAAACATTATACCCTAGTTAACTACTCTAAAGGCACTTAAATCTTGGGCTTTTTAAACGGCCTTTAACTTTATTGCAATTTTGCTATTTATTATAGACGCAGCCTTTAAATGCTTAGCTTTTTTTATAGTATTAAGAAATTTAAAACTATGATAAATTATTTTATAGCCTTTAAAAATCATTTATTTCTTTTAAGCATAAAGTTAAGCTAAACGAGCTAGCTTCTCTAATAAGGCTTTTTGCAACTTTTTGAAATTGTGCTAAATTTAAAAAAGGCTCTTTTTTGCAGCTTTTTTTTCTTATTTAATGCAATGCTTCTCTGCAATTAGTTATTTAGCTTAAATAATTAGCATAAAAACTAGCATTAAGGAAATGTAAATTTACTTAAAGATAGAGAAATGTTAAAACTATTGTAAAACTAGCTATAATAAACGTAAGCAAAATAATGAGATTTGTCTTGTATTATTTTGTATAATTAACTATGCAATAAACAAAAAAAATAAGGCATAATGTTAATATTAAGAGCCTTAATAAATAATGCAAGTGCTAAAGCTTATTTTTTCTTTTTAGAGAGCGGTTTTTTAACTTTGCTAAATATAACGAATTAAAAAAGTATAAATATGTATATAAACAATATATTAAAAGACTTATAAAAGATTTGTAGAGATAAAGATTATAAGAAGAGAGATAATATTATAATCTATGATAAATAGGATAGATTAGCATGTAAAAAGGGTTGTAGGAAAAGAAACCTTTGCCGCTGCAATTTTTATACTCTGCTTATATAGATAAACCACTTATTTTATTAGACTAAAATAAGTTAATAGTAGTTATATAATCTTTAAATTATTAAGATTATAGGTAACTTAGCAATAATCTAAGTAGGCTGGATTATTAAATTATTAAGATTACGGCTATAAGCTAGATAAGCTAAATAATCTAAGATTAAAGAGCTAGATATATTTTTAGATATATTCCCTATTATTAGATAAACTTAGTAGATAGCTTTTTAGTTATTAATCTAAGTACTTACCCTTAAGTAGCTTTATTGCTAGTAATTATTTGCTAGATATAGAATAATAGTGTCTTTATATTATGATTAGTATACTCTTTTAACCATCTTTGCTAACATAAACCCTTTAGCACTCTAGGAACCCATAGGACCCAGCAGTGATTATTATATGTTTTTGCAAGGTTTTATTAGTATAATAAGCTAAATAATTAACTTATAACAACAATGCTACACCTAGGCTTTTTTGCTTTTAAAGTAGCTAGCGTTATTAGAGATTAGTTTTTTAATAGCTTAAATATATTAGTGATTTTTATAAAAAAAAGTATAACATTGGTAAATATTTAATTTAGCGTAATTTTAACTTAACTTAGCTTATAGCGTATTTAATAGCAATTAGAATAAAAACGCCGTTAATTATTATAAAATTAATTACTTATTTTGCAAAAGGCCCTGGCAAAATTGTTAGTTTTAAATTAAAAAAGGTAGAGTTTAGCTTCTTTATTAGTTAGTAATAAAAACATTTTGCCATAGCTTACTAAGCAGCTAAAATTAGTTCTAAGTGTTATAACCAAGGCTAAAGAGACTTAGTTGTAAAGTGCAGGGTTAGGGTTTGCTAGAGCCTTATAAAGACCCTTTGGCAAGGCTATACAAAAACCGGCATTTTCCTCTTTCCCCTTTAAAATTTAATTTAGTACAATAGCTACACCTAAGCAATTAATCCTTCCTCTCTCTACAACTAGTATAGTTATTTTGCCTAATAATCTTTATGTTTAATAGTTTTAAATCTTTTCTTATTACTACTTAAAATGCTTTTATAAATAAAACAAAGCACTAATGCCTCTAATAAAAAAAAGTCTTTATATTAAGCTACCTAGCAGCAAACTCTTTAAGAGAAGTTATTTAACTTAAATAGCATATACTTAAAACAATAACCTAAAAAAATACTTAAAAACCCTTTATTTAATAAAATCACTATTTTTAAATAAATAATTTAAGCTTTACTTAATAATAAAAACAAAAGTTTAGCAAAAAACCTAAATCTTGCTATTAAAAAACTTTCTACCAATTACACTATAAGCCAATACTAAACCTAAAAATCTAAGGTTTTAATAACCTAAACAACAGCACTAAAAAAATTAAATAGCTTAATTAACAAGGCTATCTATACCTATAATACACTTAAGCCAACTGCCTAATGCTAATAAAATACTTATTACTAAAACAAAACCTAAAAAAATAAAAAGCTTTACAGCTAATACAAATTTAACTAAGATAAATTATAAAAATATTTCTATAAGTTTTAAAAAAATTATAATAATTAAAAACTTGCAATATCTAAGCAGATTAATAAACTTAGATAATATAAGGCCTAAGCATTATAACAATTTTGGAAAATCTTAAAAGCTTTAAATTCTTTATAAAGCTATATTTAACCAATAAGCAATAAGCTTTAACCTTTTTTTATAAGCTTTAGCTATAGTTAAAAAGCAAGCTTATATATACTTACACTAATTAAAAAATCTCTACAAAGCAATAAAAAATAATTAACCTCGCTAACAATTACTAGCAAGCCATCTTAAAAAAGCTTTAAAAACGCTATAAAACCAATCTCTTAAGCAATACGTTATCTAAAGCGTTAAAATATTATAAAAGAAATAAGCCTTCTAAAGATTCCAACCAACCTAAGAACGCATTACACTATAATCTTAATAATTCTCTATAATTTAAAAATAATTAAAGTTTTAAAAGCTAGAATTAAAGCCTAAAAAAATTACACTAATTGCAATAATTACAATAGTTATAATAGTTAAAGCTATAGAAACCATCGTAGCAGATCCAACTCTAATAAAAGGAAATTTCTGCTAAACCAAACTGTTAAAGAAAATAATAATAACAAAAACTCATCTAGCAACCAAAACAAAAAACTCTAATATTTTATCTATAACTCCCTAAACTACCTCGCTAACACTTACCCAAACAAAAAAGCGCAAGCCAACTAGGCCACTTCTAGAAATAGCACCGCAAGCACTAAATAACAACTATAAAGACTAGAGACCCCTATAGTCCAAAACAAAGGAAATAATCCAGCTAAAGAAACACCCCAGACATTAGTTTTAATAGCTATAATAATAACTATAAAAGCCTATATTAAAGTGCCTAAATCATTATAGATAAAAGTAAAAGTAAATATAGATACTTAATCTTTGGTTAATCTTATTAATATTTCTTTTATTAAAAAACATAATTTAAATAAGAGAACGGATATTTGTACTGTCATTTTCGGATATTTTACTATAAGTGGACCTCCTTATCGCTAGTGGATGTATAAATCAACTCTACCATCTGCAACCTAGCTAAAATCGCAGTAATATAAATACAGCATCTATCACAGCACATTTTAGTTAATTACACTTAATTATAGTCTATTGCACCCTTATTCTTTTTTTAATAGTATAACTAGCAGCTTTGGTAAAGTAGTCTAACTTTGCTTTTACCTTTTTATATATATTATATCCTTTTAATGCAAATTTAAGCTATATTAAAAGGTTAACTAAGGCTGGCTAGCAGCCGTTATTTGCTATAATGCTAGCGTTTTAACTTTTATAAGCTGCTTTATCTTTAGCATTTAAATAAGCGTAATCTAAGGGGGCTGCTATTATTGCAACGCAGCAATTTAAAATTTAGTTAATATAAATATTATTCTTAGTGTTAATTTAATTAATTAATATTATTTTTATACTTAGAAAAGTCTTTTAATAATATGCATAGTTAAGTATTGTACAAAAAGAGATTTTAGGTAAAAGTTGTAAAGTTGCAAAAAGGACTAATTACACTAATTAATTAAAAGGGTAGGCGGTTAGGTAAATAGTGGGGTTTGGTATAAAATCTTATCTTATTAGATCTTATTAAAGGGCGGCTTTTGATTAGGTGCAGCTATCGCGCTAGTGATTTTGCAGTGAAATATCTAAAAATAACAGTACAAATATCCGTTCTCTTAAATAAAACACTTTTATCCATCATTCCTCTTATTAAAATTTCTTATATTACCATTAAAATATATAGTGTATACTAGGTTTTATTTAT